>OMLP01017229.1:0-15759 GCA_900302685.1 Spondyliosoma cantharus
AGGATATGGAGTTAGAATCATGCCAAAACCTCACACACACACAAAACGTGTTTTACTCATATACAACATATTTCTTCAAGTACAAAAAAATATCCTTCAACTACAAACTAAAATCTTTCAAGTACAAAACAAAATCCTTCAAATACAAAACGAAAAACTGTCACGTGACTTTTGGCACAACCTTGGGAAGGCATCTGCGTGAGGTACCAAGTTTCTGAACTTCTGAAACGAGAAACGGGAAAGAGAGTCAGCAATGGCATTGGCGTGACCGGGAAAATGAGCTGCACGGAGGATATATTGGTGCGTAACGGAGTGCCAGATTAGGCGCTGTGTGAATGGCATGATGGATGGGGAGTTGGAGCGTCCTTTGTTTATGATATCTACGACTGCGAGGTTATCTGAGTGTATGAGAATGGACTTGCAGGACCATTCGTGACCCCACAGAATAGCAGCGGCTAGTATGGGGTAGATCTCGAAGAGCGCGGGTGAAGCTATCTGGCATTCGCTTGCGAGCTCCGGGGGCCATTCTGCTGCAAACCATCTACCATCGTAGAAACCCCCAAAACCGGCAGAAGGAGCAGCATCTGTGTACAGATGGATGTCATGTGGGTGAGTCAGTTGGTCGTCGTAAAAGAAGGTGATTCCGTTCCAATTAGTGAGGAGGTGTTAAGGGCCAACGGGACAGGGAACCCAAAAGCGGACTCAGACAGGAGGCGAGAGACTGAGTTCAGACCAGATCTTGTTTATTGAGTGGAACGGGGGGAATCCGAGGCTGGGCTTGGACGGTCCAGACGGGCAGAGTCTGAGGCAGAGGAGAGTGGTCCGGGAGGCTGGGTCCAGAGCGGGGCTCACGGAGCGGACGAGGGGAGCAGATCCGGATAGTCAGGGGCCGGAGAGCAGGGCAGCGATGGCAGTCTAGAGCAGAAGACAGGTTACAATAATTTCTTCACTAGGAATCAGAGTATCAGGCTTTGACACGCAGTTTACTGACTTGTCAGTGGCTACGATCTGGCAGCGTGGAGGTGGCAGGGCTGAGTATATGAAGGGAGGCTGATTGCAGGATTGGGTACAGCTGGTGGTGACTTCTCTGCTCTGTCTCTGGCACACCTGACACAAACACACACACACACACACACACACACAACACACAGGGAGAGAGACTGGGGATGGGGGAATCAACCCCTGGACGTAGAGGGGGTGGCTGAGGCGGATGTAACAGGTACTGACACTGGCAATGGCAGAACAGGGAAACCTACCAATTCCAGCACTCTGGGTAAAGGCCCGTGTATACTCACCGCTCTTGACCTGGCCTATACTATGAAACAGGCCAAGCAAAAAGAAAAATGTTTGAAGAAAATAAAGGGTAAAAAGAGTGCACTTAAGATATACAAAGGACTTGTGTAAGTGTGGTGATATAGAGAGGAAAGAGGTGATTGCTAACAATGTGCAGGTAGTCAGCCAAAAGGACGACGATGCTTACGACAGCTTGAGCTATTAATTAAATGACATTGCATCTCAGTTGACATTGCAGACTAATGCAAATGTAATGTAATGAGCAGAGTCACAAATTACTTTCAACATGACCTAAATAAGTAGAGTAATGCATTACTGTAGCAAAACAACAACAACAACAAAAAAAGATGTCTAATACATTACTTTTTTCAGTAACAACTCCGACTCTTGTCCTGACCTACTATGGGTCAAGCTACAAAAGGACTGTACTCTGCACTTACCATAATGCAACTCAATAGCATCTTTCATGTGACCCATCATACCAAAGTAATGACACACATCTTTTACACTCCTCACCGCTAGATTATAATGCTTTCTTTTACGAATCCGCTATATCAAACTCAACCTGACCACAAACTGGTGATGACCCTGATGGTGACACAATGACTTGATAACTTCCGTTGAGGCAGCATATATAAATTGCCACACTAAACCTACAGGCTGTCTTTGGTTATTATTTTCTAGCAGATACATTAATTATGAAGTAAGCCAAATTTCTTTTTACAAATAGGAGAATAATCATTTGCCTCATCAATATTCAACCCATGGCGAGCATTAAAACCTTGAATCAATGTAGTGACTGTGTAGAAACTGATACAACACAGAGAAAATCAAGATTTATGATAATGCAGTCAAGGGTGAAAGGAAAAAAGTAAACAGGTCTGTTATTTCAGAAGTTTTTGATGAACTGCTTTGCCTTTCTTATCAGGCTGTCTGAGGCAGATGTGACATACTGTACAACTTACCATTTAGAAATCATGTAATTAAACATCTGTATTTCCTTTGTTACATTGTTTTAGTATTCAGCTGAACATTAGAAGTTTATTTTGATGTTCATTGTGGAATTTCTCTCCAAAGAAAGGCCAGTTAATGTACTTAATGCTCTATAATTCAGGCTTGAAAATATCACTGCTCAGCATACACATTTATATTTATACTGACATTAAACATTAATCATGTTTGAGGTGGAAAAACTATTTTGAAACCCTTATGCATCAAACTGTACTAAATTTCAGCCTACTTTTTCCTGCTGTCATATGCAATAAAAATAATCACTTCTTGGCATTTGGAAATGTGAATCTTAACTCCCCGCTTGGATCTGCTGTGGGAGAAATGCGCAGCGAATGTTTTTCTATCCTCTTTTGGCTCGGGCAGCCTGACATTGAATGTCTGAGTGACTAAACTGAAGCAGCCACCGCAACATGCACACCCTCTACAGAAGCAGAGTTGTAAATTTAATTCATATGTGATTTCCTGTTTGTATTGATATGGTTATTGTATTTTACAAAGAATTCAAATGAACATGTCCTGTCCATGCAGAAAGATGAAGAGTTGGGTCAACCACACCATTAAAGGTATTTTGACTTTTAACTGTATTGAAACAGTATGCTTTGACTTTTGGGGGGGTTCCGTTCCTTTTCTTGTGGACAGTACAACTCAATTAAAATGTTTTATTTTTTTCTGAAAGCTGCATTTATTAACGCAATGTTATTCTAATAATCATTCTTCTTTTTGGTCTTTTTTTGGATGGCTGACAAACTCCTGAGAGATATGTCCTGCAGCATAGCGGCTAACTACGCCTTTATATTCACGAGCTAGTCATTGATTTTTTTCTGTCTGCTGTTCAGTGCTGGGTATGTAGTGTACAGTAGGTTCATCAGAGCTTTTTCACTTAAAACAACTGCCTGCTGTGTCTGGAATTGAGGTCGATGAGGGTGCGATTTGCAGGCTGGAAACCAAGATCAACGTTTGTCAAGGGCCATTCATACCAAGAACAATAACAGTAGTAGTAATAGTAGTAATACCTACAATTATAAAATATCAAACATGATGATATTTGACTGATTACATGAATACTCAATCTTCAAACTCAGCTTTCCAGTGTTTTGGCGCCGGTGGGGCCTCGGTTTCTTTCTTTCTTTTTTTTACTGATTTCCTCAGACAATTGCCAGATGTTGACTCATTTAAGTACTGAGTTCCTCTAACTCCTCTTCACTTTGCAGAATTTCCTGAACCTACATCCTTCTGGTTTTCTTTTTCTTTATCTGCACACAGCATGTTGGCGCCACTGTTTATAAAATATCATCATCCACAGCAGTGTGCAAATTCACACTTGACAAGAGCTAACTCAGCTCACAAAGATTAAAATGAACTTGATTTTAGAATTTTGACCTACGTTTACGGCCCCAAAAATGAACAAATTACTGTTCATTGCTTCCATATTCTTCTATGTAACTTTTAAACAAGGCATTACTAACAACATTGAATCTGGTTTCTGGTTTATTACATTTACAGTGTCAACTACCCGACCTTGTCGTCTGAGGTCCACAATGTCATATACTATATTAAAATAGTCTCATATAAATATAAGTGTCTTTTGAAAGCTGCCTGTATGTGACTGAATTTTTCTTTTAGCCCAGAAAAAAAATCATCACGCTAAGGAGGGCACCAGAGCAAACGCATTCCTCTGAACAGCTTTTTAATCCAGTGCAGTGTCTTTTTGGTGACTAGAAAATGAATCCAACTGAATAAATCCAACACTGAAAGTCTTCTGTGATTATTTATCCAGTGTCCGCATTGAAAAAATTATTGTTGTTATTAGTGTGATGTGAATGAGCTGTGGGACACAATCAGTGATGTAATGATCATTATGTAACGATGGAATTGAATACAGGTGTGTGTGTGTGATTGCGGGCGGGAGGAGGATTGGAAGGAGACAAACGACTGAGCAGACGAGACATTGGGAGAGCATCTTACTGCTGCGGCTCGGCACTCTTTTGGGAGGGAGGGTGTCTTTCGCAGCCATTTAGGACTGCCGGCGATGAAGACAGGTTGAGCAGGGGGTTAGTTACTCCTGTGTTAGGAGGGCAGGGTTGCTGCCTCCAGTAGAAAGTCAGGGCCGGGACTGTAGAAGAGTGCAGTAGCCGCCACTGCTCCTTGTATGTTCTTCCTGCTGCCGTGCGTGAAACTAGTCGTTTTTACACTGGGCAATAAGCCGGCAATAGTCCTTTTGCCGGGCCGATCGGCATTTTTACACAGAAGGCGGCATATTGGTGGCCCAAAGGGTACACTTATTTCCGCCTCCATTTCTATGTAAACACGAGGCGTAAATGTGCCGGCCTCTGTGTGAGATGGGCGGAGGTGTCGTTGACATGCACTGTTGTGCGGGCCACTGCTGGGGAGTTTTAAAACCAGGAAACAGCTGATCACAGCACTCAGTCCATCACTTCATCTGCGGATGTCAACATGAGCAACTGGAAAGCCGCTGAGATACAGGAGATGCTAGTGTCTCCTGGATCTCTGTAGCTGACAGCTAGCGGCACTGTTTAGTTGTGTCCACTAGCTGTCCGCTAGCTGTGAAGCGGCCGGAAAACTACGAACGGTCGCTACTTTCAAATTAAAAGCCCCCCGCGAAGAACCCAGTTCTACACTCCAATGGGCTGCAATGTAAAGCTCTTATTTAGAAGACAATTTCGTTGTCACTGTTTACTGCCCAACTTCGTGCTTCACGTCACGTCACATGTTTGCCCTTACCCCAGAGGCGACCAAGTGGCGCCGTTTGGAAAAAGTTTGCTGGACGGTATGGACAGAGTGCGGCCGGGTGTCAGTAGCCCTTTTTACATACAGAAGGCGGCAATTTGCGGACCTTACATTGGAGCAAATATGCCGCCTTCTCTATGTAAAAAGGGCTACTGATGCCCGGCCACACTCTGTCCATACCGCCCAGCGAAGCCGGGGAGGGTCTCGCCAGGGTGAGTTGAGTATGGTTTAAATATTGTTTTCTGTATTTCTGTATGTAGGCTATAATATAGGCCTATTGTGTAGTTTGTATAGTGCTGGGAGGGAGTAAGTTACAGGTGAGAGACGAGTAACTGTAAGTCATAAGCAGGACATCCACATGGTTTCACTTTAAATGGTGTGTGTGGATTGCTGTGATTTCTCAGGTTGCTGTGGTTGATAATTTGCAGTGCCTCCTGCGTTGAGGGTGCTAGTGTGCCGTGGTTTGAAATGGTGCATCTTAAGCTAGAGTCTAGCCCTGTGTGTAGTGGTTCTTCACTTAAATGAAGTGTGTATTGGCTGTCCTGTTATGACTGGTTCCTCTAGTCGGTTGTAGCCCTCCTCATCTCTATGAATTATAATAATTATTTATATTTAACTTGTGATGATTTAATAAAGATTGCCTTTTTCTACTATACCGTTATGTGATTATTTAAAGTCTCTGACAAAATCCACATTAGATTAGCAAAATTGGGTTATCTTGGGTTGATTCTGTCAACCAATCAGAGGCAGTGTGGGACAGAGGGAACTATAATAATGGTGCCCTGTCTGAAACACTACTCTCTTTAATTTACAGCCGAGTCCCTTAAAACAGCTCATGAGCGATAATAATTCACATAATAAATAGTTATTTGATCCATTGTTCATACAAAAGTATAGTTGCAATAAAAAGTTGTACCCACAACTATTAAATAAGCACTGGTTATAGTACCAGTACACTCTCCAGTGTGTTTGGATTGAATCTTGGATACAAATGTGTGCATATGTTATACAATCTCTAGTGGCACACATCTCCATATTTATACCTCCCAGAATGCCTCTTTCATTCTTTTTCTCAGTTCAGTTTTTGTCAGTTCACTCAAAAAACGAGGACCCCTGAAGAATGTGCCATACAGCACAGACAGTATCTTTAGCTTTTCTTCTTATATTAGAGGTAAACAGTATCATTTGCTTTCAAATGGCATCAAGTGGATTCCTAACAACCTAACTGCAATGAAGGAGTGCTTCAGATGGAGAGAGGACTGTCCTCAAGCCATCATTATAGGCATAGTTCTGTTTTACAAATGTAGAAAAAGATGCTGAATGGGGGCTACAGGATTAAAATGCATTCAGCAGGATTGTTTCTCCTCCCTAAAGCTGTGTCGCTGCATCATTTAGCAGCTAGCAAGCTGCACTGAGATTCGCTTTTCTAAACTGCTAAGAGAAGTGCGTGCTCTGCAGCTAAAGCCACTCACCTGGCCTGAACCCCCCCAAAAGCCCTTTTTTGGGACTGTGACATGCATTTAAAGCATCAGGCCAAGTGCTACAGCGTTTTCACTTAGTCCACACTGTTCTCAAGAGTCTCTCCCAGGAGCTCCGGTTTCCTTCCTGTTCCTCTTTGCTGCGACTTCAGTGAGGGAGCTGTGATACACAGAGGTGCAGCAGCAGCCAAACTTGTCATGAAAGCCAGTCTGAGATGTGTCTTACAGGAAGAGGAGCAGTAGCTTCAGCTATCTTCTTTCCTTTTTTTATTTAACTGGCATCTACCAATAAAAAAGGCACAACACACACACTGGCTCTAAATCTGTCTTTGGTATTTCAAGCAATCATTTGAACAAAAGACAACAACCCACAGCCTCTTCCTCCCTGCTTTCATTCTCAGAATTTTACAGGGAATTTCTGTTCTCGGGTAAAGTTTTTGCCTCTTTTTCCCATCTTGGAGGCAGAGTTAACTTTGCATGAGTTTTCTTTTCAGCTTGCCAATATAGAAAATATCTATTTGAAGAAGCTGGAATTACAAGGGCCTTGGAGAAAACACATTGTGAGGCAAATTAATTGTATGTTTGCAGTTTTTAATCTCTAAGGGAAGACACTACACGCATGTTTTCTTTCCTGCACTGGTCACATTTGAGATTTTGGGCTATTTTGCTTGCATAACATTTAATTTGCATTCTTTCAGACCAGCTGAATGAAAACGTCCATAATACATATTTAAAGTTCCCATGAAATGGTTATTGCTATATTATTAGTTAAATGCTATTTGATTTAGCATAGTTTATGTGTTCCTTGTACAAACAGGCAGCAGGAAATGGAACCAAATGTGCTTTATGTTTTTTGTCAAAAGAATTATGAACTATGAGGGCCAGTGCATGTGACTCACATCATTTTCATACTCTTCAAACCATTCAGTGAGCCCCCATGCCCTGTGGATGGGGGCTTTGTCATCCTGGAAGCAACCACTCCAATCACAACAGAAATGTTTCATCGCAGAGAATAAGTTTGTTTTGACCTGCAGTGACCTTTCCGTCTAAGACAAGTAGACCCAAACTATGCTGGAATGCCCCCACAAAAGAGCAGAGCCATCAAACGCACTCACTGTGAAGGGTCAAGTTCAGGCCACTACCTCTCTTGGGGTACACCACAAATGTAGTCACCCGCTTAAAATATGGTGAAAAGTGACTTATCCTGTAAAATGTGTAGTTACCATTGTTGGTTGTATTGAGTGCTAATTTAGTGTGCCTAATGTGCAACAAGCACAATACACTATTCACCATTCTTAATATTACAGAGTCTTTCGTATCTTTCTTTCGTGATTTAAAGTTTAAATGGGTCGCCATAGACACACAGTAGTATAATTTGTATTACTTATTAGGAGCAGCATAGTGGAACAGTGGTTAGCACTGTTGCCTCACAGCAAGCGTTCATATGCCCCTTTACATTTAAACAGGGTGTGCTTTTTGCATTATGATTTAATGTGGCAAACTATCTTTGCTTTTGAAATGTTTTTCCTACCTCTTTATGCACAGATGACTGATGAATTGAGCAATGGTATTTTTTTGTTTGTTTGTTTTTTGGCTGCTTGGGGGCAATGGGACAGGCTAAAACTGATATAATTACCATGTTAGCACAATTAGATAACGTGCTGTACAGTCTGCAGATACAGAGCAACATTATCATTCATTTGAAGTTGTGTTATTGGCTGCCTGACGACATTCCCTCTCAGTTTATACAGTATATTTAGAATCATGTTTTCATTTTTGTATAATCACCTGAAATTAATAACAGTTGTGTTTCCATTACCTTAGACTGAGCTTTTTATATCTACGGTTGAAGCAGGTCCTCTGCCACATTCTGCCACGTTGCTGCAGTAGCCCAGATGAGACAAAGCAAACAAAACTCTAGAGACAGCCTTTTGCGTTTTTAGTGGCCACTGCAGAGGAGGGTGAGAAAAGGGGTGTTCAGTTGGTTGCAATCTGAAACCTCACCACTGGATGCCACTAAATCTCACACAATGGATTTATAGGAAAAAAGAAAAAGAGCATTTCATTATCAAGACATATCAAAACACATATTTCAATGAATAGTGTTGGAAAATACCATATTATATAAGTATTGACTCTTTAATTTTTAAATGGTCACTGCTAAAACAGCTGTCTGCACAACTAGAGGTACAGAGGGTGCTAGTCCCACATGGCGTACTGTGGAAGTTAATGTAGTCAGCTAGTGTCCTCTCCAACACAACAGCGTATGCTTGTGTGTGTTGGTGTACTGTATCCATAAACATTTGTCAGTGTGCGTTCGGCCGAGCTTGAAAAACCAGGCAGCAGCACTGACCACGCTAAGGTCACAGCCCTGAAAGAGACAGCCCCTCGCTCTCTTCAGGGACCGCTGTCACAGCTGGTGCGGCTCCATCGCTGTTCACACACCGATGATTATCCACTCGGGGGTCATTGTGCTCCACATCTCTCCCCTGGCCCGGCGGTCCGTCACGGTTGCAGCTGGTCACACATGGGTGATTCAGGGCTCTGCAGTGTTGATAAGCATGCTGCGTTGGAGGTGCTGATGAGGTGAAGGGTACTTGTGAGTTTCAAGCTTTAAATAGAAAATAAATTTGCTATGTGCGATCGTGCCACATAAGCTGCAAATGCATATTTGCATGTGTTTTAACCTCTATTTTGGAACACTTGAGAGTGATTATGTTAAGTATTTATCACCTCTCAATAAAGTATCTGATGGCGGTCAAAAACCTTTTGACCAATACCAGTGGCAAAGTGATTAGTGTGAAATGACTGTTTTCATACTTCTATACTCCATGATAATAAGTAATGTAGCCATTAAAGACATGACATGACAGATTAATAAATACAAAGAACTCTCTTGAACATACACCCAGAGACCATGCTTCCTCCTCTGGCTCATTAACTTCAAGGAAGAAATTTTCAGGTTTCCAGCTGGGTGTGGTGACCACCTGCTCCTTCCAGTTTAATTGCTGAATTGATTCCATTGCCGGTATAATTGGATGGTTTCGATGACTCTCTGAAGGAATTCAAACCACATGAAGGGCCAATGTTGATGGTTGATAGCCCATTTTTCTGCAGGCTGGGGGAGGATTATTGTTTCCACATAATGTTGGTTCACTTAGGTGTGGTGGCAGTACTGTCTACGTAATTATAAATAGGTCAAATGAGGATCAAAGATAATAAGACTCTACATAAACCAGGCCTAAAACATATTAGACAGTTAAAATCAGTTAGTTAAAATGTTATGTAAGGTGTAGGCATTCTACAAGGTGACCGTTATGGGTCCTGCTTCAAATATTCTAGTTTCTTGCTTGATAAGTTCACAAATGAACACCATGAAAAAAGATCAAGACAAGCTGAACTTCTGTTGTTTTTTTTTTTTTTTAGATCCATATTGTTTTGGGTCCAACAGACCCCACTGCTGTAAATGTAAAGATAAAACCATCTCTCCTCATATATTTTTGTCTTTCCTGTAGAAATGTTTTTAGTTCGCATAAGCTTGTACATTTGATGATGACAACATATGGAAATGGCCATAAAGCATTGTTAGTACACCACATAAATACATATTCTATGCTTTATATATTGTATACATGTACCCTTGAATGTAACATGTTTGTATTTGGGATTTAGGACAATAGTGCTGAATAAGAAGTACTGTCAGAAGCAATCACAGATACAGAGAAAATATTCACCAGGTTTTACAGCTTGTGTCTTGCACTCAGTCCAAAAATATGATTTTTTTTATTATATGAGCGCCCAGGGCTTCACACACGCAGTGTCTAACAGCTTGATTGTTGATCAGGTTGATCAATCTCAACACTGATAGAGTGACATTTTAATTATCAAAAGCAGTTGCTATTCTCACGTAGTATAATGCATCGCTACATAATAATTATAGTTATATTAATAAATATGTTTATTATGAACAAGGTGTGCCTGCACACAACACAGCAGTAGAAACAATATATAGCACATGGTGTTCATAGTGATGTCTTGATGTGAAATGGATGCATTTTTGGTGGTATCAATCCGATACCTCTATTGAAACAAGGCTTACTGTACTTGTGCTTGAGTTATTGATCCTTACATGCTCTGTTACTCAGATTTTAGGTTCACTGCATCACTTTGAGTCAAGCATACAGGGGGACCATGTTTTCAGAATTCCAAACAGGGACCCTTAAGTGCATGCACCCTAGCGTTTCCATTAAGATGGGGCAAAATAATTTCAGCGCTTATCACACCCATTGAGTGCACACGTCAACACCATGGAAAACATGAACTCAGCATTTTCGTTGCCTACTTTACAAAAGAAGGAGTAAGTCTCCTGCAGAACTTTAGAAAAAAAGTTTTTTACTCTTTAGCATGACCGTTAACATTTATGTCAGTGCTGAAAACAAATAAAATAAGAGAATTTGTAATTTAATTGTGGTGAAGACAATTTGATAGTTAATGTTGAAAAACGTGATATTTTGGTCATGGGTTTGTCTGAAATCCTTACTTTGCACAGCAGTTTTACAGCCGATAGATTTACTGTATATTTTGCTGATATGAAGTCTTTTTGTCCATTGTTTTTTTGTTGTTTTTGTTAAAATATTTTGTATTTTCTTCTTCTGGTTGGAAAATAATGTAAAATGTGACAGCCAAGCCAAGAGTGTGACATGTTTATTATAACAATTGCAGTGTCATTGTTACAGTTTAAAATATATGCTGTTGTTCCACAGCACCTGGCTGCAAGAAAACAGAAGGAAGAAATAATTGAAGTAATTGTGAAGAAACAACTAAAGTTATACATTTCATCTATCATCTATCTATCATTTTTAAGTTTGTTCGGTTATTTATCTTCTCAAAAGAACTGATCTTATTTTTTCTGTTGCTACAAACATAATAGAGTCTGTGACTGATCCCCATAAACAAGCATGAACAATGCCTGAGAAAGTCAAGTAATTTTCACGAGTGACTAGAGGGTAATAATCTAAGATGAGCATGTTGTTAGTCAGGATCATTTCGAGGGGAAAAAAATGGCCTGTCAACATTTTTAAGTGAAAGCGATAAACTGGAGACCGGAGGGCTTATTCACAAAGCAACGTTATCAGAAAACACAAGCTTATTTCAGTAGGACAGGTTTATTTTCAGGAAATGTGCTTCCAGGAGGCATTTTAAATAAATTGAAGCTGATTAGATTGAGCTTCGAGTCCTTCTTAATCTGTGTTGCAGTTGTTTGACACAGCTGGAGAGAAGCATTTTGTCCACATTGCTTTCTGTGATACTGTAGATGGATCCCAAAGTGTCAAAATAGTCTATCAATCCACCTTCTCCTCTTTCCCCCCTCTACTAAAGGCAGGAAAGAGAGTATAGCCTCTCCTAAACTCACAGTTGATATTACCTATTTGTTCAGCATAAGTGTATTAGTGGTCGTAGGTTCAAGGACTGAAAACTGCTAAATGAGAAACATCTGAACTATGGTGAGCATGCTAATGAGTTATAGATTTGAACATAAATAAAAGAAATAGAAACGAAAGGCATAAGAATGCAACGTGTACATTTCTCAGTCATTCATGTAGCCAGGGTCCTATGTTGCCACTGGCCTATGCTCCTACGGTTCTATATTTCCAGATTCCTATGTACCCAGGGTCCTATGTTCCCAGGGTTAGAATCAAGGTTTTGAACAGAACAGAATTGTAAGTTTAACAGAATTTTGAACTGGGAAAAACAAGACCCTGAGAACATGTAAATGCTCCCTAAATGTCTTGATCTTTTGATAGTATCCCTCCCTATGTCCATCCATTGATAAAGACAAGGCAAGTTTCTGTTTCATACCAGTTTTTAAACATCTTTAGGTTGAGGATGAATTATATAAAATAATAAATAAGGTAATAACTTCAAATGACCGGAATATGTATACTTATTCGCACGTCTGTGCCCATACAATATCTTTGAATTTGTTCTTGTTGTAGAAAATAACTGGTTGTTCCCTCAGAGATTGCAGACACTACAGAAAATTTGTATTACATCCTCAAATAATTCATGGGGAAGCACTCGTGTACAACAAAGATTGTGAAAAAGTGAAAAGTGGGGGTGGTGGAGGGGAAATACCTGGTTTTGTTTACATGATTGTGGCTGGGCTGGATTACCAAATGGGCATGGCAGCTGACTGTCCTATGGCTCCACATCCCAAATCATGCAGCGGCTTTGAAGAGAACGGATTTCCAGCAGTCAATGCAGGAGATGACAGGCGCCTTGATAAGCACCCATCTTACGTGTCATATAAATACAATTTAAGGAGTGGAACCACTGAGAAAATCTACATTTTATGGACGCTGTAAGCTAGAAGAGGCTTATTACTACTGTAGTCTGAAAGACATTTATCCCACAGCATTTCCATTATGTGAATGCTATTACAGCATGTCCCTTGGACACATCAAGTATTATATTCCCGAAATGGCAGCACTGATTGAGTTCTTTCTTATCTCACATAATAGAAATGGAAATTGTCTCACAAAACACATAAGCTACTTTAGAAGGGCTCTGTCATATCTAAAATGTGTATAATATTGCGTGTCAGTTTATACTTATAATTTTTTGATTGGATTTCATATTAATATCATTAGGGGGAAGTGCCCATTTAAAGATTATATTAATGCATTTATGATGCATTAGACAGTTCACTGTGAAGAGAAATTTAGCAAGCCAAAAAAAGGAAGAACACAAACAGTGGATTCAACCTCTGTAACAATTAGTTTGAGGGCCTCTTTGCTGACTGAGCTCATAGGACAACTTTCTATGTATGTCTATGCTCTGCTTTCTTTGGTCAGAGGTTAAAAAAATGTCATGGCTTCTGTGTGCATATCCATGACTAGTTTTACAGGACTGAGCTGCACCTGGGATGGACCTTCTCTGTTGTGGGGCCAAACTGCTTTCAAGTGGGCTGCGGTGACGATTTAACCCTGTTTACTGAGGTAATAAATCAGGTGCGAAGTATTGTCCTTTTCTCATACGCTTACATGCAATTGGACTTTGCAACCGGTAGAGATACCCCCTACTGGCCAAAAGAAAGATTACAGGTTTCAGGCTTCACTTTCCAGACAGTCCATGATGTTACCATAGTGCTATACTTGACATTGCTGAAAAATATTCAAATGTAATCAAGACATTCAGAAGTTGTAATACCTTTAATACCAAATTAGCCTGTTTGTACCGGCTGCATAGTTGCCCAATTATGGTATAATGAAACACTACTGGTTAGTCAGTGATGGTTTGATATCTGACATGATCACTGACATCTGTGTTGCTTGGGCTAACATAATGTTATCAGCCCCAGATACTGTGGCCTGACTCTTTAAGAAGAAGCTTGAAAAGCTGATAAAATGTGCTTTATATTAATTAACAAAATAACCTAACAACTCCGTCCCTTCTCTGTCATTTACACTTGACAGCTATTGACCAAGTGAGCAACTAGCTACCAGTCTATGATTGACAGAGGACAGTGTCATAGATTGTTTATGAATGAAAATATGGTCTTTTTTGAACAGCAACACATGGCCCACATTGTTTTTTCAACATTATGGAGTCTGATTCTTGACAAAACCATAATTAACAAAGTTATTAGTACAGATGATGGATGGAGGACTCAAATATTGTGCAGAATTAAAATTTTCACCCCTCAACTCAGAAGCACTGGGATAAGGTCACGTGATTTTCTGGGCCTTGCGAACGTTTTACAAATATTTTCGGACAACATAAACTATTTATTAACATTAACTATATATTTTCTGTTTGCATAAATTTGTTTCAGCGTATCAAAACCCTGTTCATTATGTAAGTTATAATTTAAATTGTGGCTCTTGTAATTTGAAAATTATATGCATTAACATTTCAGCCAGAATTTAGAGATGTATCACAATCAGCAGAACATTGTCAGTTCAAACAATCAATTCACTGAGTCTGATGTTATCTTCTTCAACACCTGCAGTGGCTTTGACCCTTTCTGTTTTAAGGTGGACTGCTCATCAAGATGAATGACAAGTGTTGCTGCATGAACCTGAACAAATGGTGCTGCTTCTCTTGTCCCTGTGAAATTCAAGACACATGCTGTTTTGTTGAAGAGCTTTTCCTTTTAGCTGTTTTTTATATTTTGCTATATTATTATACCCTCACAAAATGAGTAATCATAGTTTCTGTGAGAATAAGATCTAAGTAAAAGATACACCTGGTGTTAAAACACTCTCAAGCTATTTCAAATGAAGATTCTGTCTGTGAAATTAAAGAATATCCCTTATTTTAAACCACAGCTGAAGGCACATATCTCCCATGGGTTATCTCCTCATTTGACTCTTTGATGAAAAGCAAATGAGGTGTCATTAGTGAGTCAACAAATTGTAGCACAGAGCCCATGCATGACTTTCTGCAAAGCAAACCCCTCCTCTCTAAATACCTCAACAACAGTAAACCACAGCTAGGATTATGGATATCAGTTTTTCCTTTCAACTCCACTGAATCCCTAATGCAAGATCTCCTCTGGGAAATGCATGGCTTTGTGCGTCCCTGGTTGTTGAGGAATACTGTACAAAAGCTGGAAATGTGCCTTGCACATAAAGGGTTGTCAATCTTAATACTGTGCTGCATGCCAGCAGGTTGAGGCTATAGGGGATAAGCCTTTAGAGAAGCATGTGTTTTACTGCTCCTATTTATCCTAATGGGTTGAACCCTCAAGGGAGAAATATACAGGGCTTCCCTGCAGCCGCTATGGGGAGGATGTGAGCCATGACACCAGTGCAGTGATATACTCGGTGTTTGGAACACGATAGACGGGTGGTTAACACCAGGTCGGGTGGCATGGTGCCAGAGTGTTGCTCCATGTACTAATGAAAGAAACAGTTTGAAATGAGTTGTTGAGTGTATGCTTCCTGGCTACATATTCCCAGGGCATCATTGGCCAGGGTGGTGTATTCACAGGATGTGTGCAGCCAGATACCTATTATCAGATACATTTATGGACTAATATGTACATGTTTATATAGTCTGTACGATTCTATCTATTTTTAATGGCAGTTAGTGGAGATTGATAGGAAATGTGAAGGAAGCAGGAGGGACAGATGACATGCAATAACGGTCTGCCAGGCACCATCAGCACATTTGTATTGATTCTTAAGTTTTAATTTAGCTTCTTGTGAAATGAGAGATTAAGTGA
>OMLP01017232.1:0-10460 GCA_900302685.1 Spondyliosoma cantharus
GACAGTTATGAGTGTGCTTGTAAACAGTAGCAAGGCCACCACCACGACCTGAAAGCCGCGGTGTACTGAAGTGGGAATATCCAGGTGGGAGGAGCTCAGAGAATGCACTATTGTCACCTGCTTTCAGCCACGTCTCGGTCAGAAAGCAAAAATCCAGATCGTTAGTGGAAATAAAGTCATTAATTATGAAAGTCTTATTTGAGATCGATCGTGCGTTGAGCAGCGCAGTGCGCACGGATCTGGAAGACTCTGGCTGCGGGACAGCACGATGGAGGGGGCGGAGATTCCCAAGTTCGCAGCCCCGGCTCTGGATTCTGACAGGCCGGCAGTGCGGAAGCGAGTGCCCGGTGTTGGAGCTAGCAGGACGGAGCCACTGGTAGCAGTGCCGCAGAGAGCGATGTATGTCAAAACCTCCATGATCCGCAGGCAGTAAACTCCAAGAGCGTCCAGGATCCGCGATGCAGGAAGCCAGGTAGGTTTTAAGTTTGACTAGAAATCCTCCTCTTCTTCCACGTCTCCTACGCCTCTTGTAGCGAGGCAACGCGCACTCGGGACGCCACAGATAGGGTGGGACAGACGCTAAGACAGGTGGAGGTGTCTTTGAATGTCCACTGTTGGCATGAATGGGCAGATTGATCACAGAGTCCCGGAACTTCAGCAAAGTTGAGCGATCGTAAACCAACAGCGATGAAGCATTTTGAATGACAGACAGTAAAACCAAGAATAACGCGAACAAACTCGGCAGAGGTAGAAGGCGGACCATACACAGTGGCGCCATCTTGACCCCCTCTAGTGACGTCTCCTGACTTTGGAATTCATCCAATATTTTCTCTCGCCATTTACCACCATGTATATTTTTCCTAATATTTCTTTAGACATTGTAAATACAGCTGATCCCCTCTTTAACGACTCTTTGTAATAAGACTGCTCTGAAGAAATTAAAGACTTTTTAAATTCTGAAGGGATTTGATGTGGTTTTGAAAATATTATTAGTGTATGTTTGCATGAATATTCATAAATTAATCAAAAAAGTTTGAGTCAATTTTGGAAAAAGCCTCAAGTTTCTTTCTCATGAAATATCATCATTATTCTATTTTAAGTATTTGACTTTGTTTGGATCACAATATGACAAAGCTAAAGAGAACTGAGAGAATAAAGAAAAAAGTTGTACCCTCCTAACACTGGTGTGAGCCTTGGTCTTCAATGTTATCAATCCTTGCTCTTCATTCTTCATCATTCTGCTTTAAAGCTTTGCCAGCCTTTTCTCAGTCATCAATTTCTGACAAGACACAAGCTGAAAAGACTAGTATATTAGTTTCACATTGACCATCAATGACCACAGAGTAGACAGTTGTATAAACCTGTGCTTTGATTTGCTCAGTGAATGGGAAGAGAAGACATATAGAGTGAATAGAAATTACTCATATCTGGTCTCACACACACACACACACACACACATACACACCAGATGTCCTTGTGGGCCAAGCTATGACATTTAAGATGTGATCAATGATTCAGTTTTAGGTGTAATTCAGACAAGATGCAATCTGATCTCAAATATAAGAAGCATAAAGCTGTTTGTAGCAATCCTCTCGCTCTGCACAAAGTTTCTCTATTCCCTGTGAGGATTACACAAGACAAGACAAGGCAACAATTCAGCAAGAAGGTATGTGGCTGTAATAATGTGAAGGAATACAGTACTACCTCATTCAACAGATTATTACATTCTACACTGATAAAATCATCCAGTTGCTACAAAATCTATAATGGTCAGAAGACTCTAGAGCTCTCTTGTGGTCAGGAAGGTTTGGCTCGCCAACCAAAATACCAGTGGCAAGCTGAAAACAACAGGATGCCAGTGGCACTGCAGCTGCCAATGCTAGTATAAAAGAAGCAATCTCTTTAGCTTCACAGCAAGACCATTTAATGACGGTTGTCATCCGTGCTATAAACAACGCAGTTGAGGGGCATGTGGGCATCAGTTAAAAGGCTGCAGAAGCACTTATGTGTCTATATGGAAATTATTCATGGTTTGGTATCTAAAGTCGACAGAGTACAAGCCAAGAAGAGGATCATAAAACTCCAAGTAGTCAACAACACCTCAGGGCTAGTTCAGCACAAGGTTGACCTGTTAGAGGACCACAACTAGAGAAACAACAAAAGGATCACAGGGATCACTGCATGGAGATACAATGAAACAGTTCTGTCACTGTTATTTCCTTGTAGTTTTTTCTTTCTTTTTTTTAGGTTCCCGGGAGGCAATTCAATTTAGGCCTACATATTATCTGTGCGTTTTGTGTTCATGATTGTTATCACTCAGTATATAACCGTTTAGTCAATTTAATCTTTAAAAAAGCATTTTAGAGCTTCAGTGTGCTGACTAGAAACTCAAGCTCCAGGCTTTGGGGATGACAGCTGTGGAGGGGGGGCAAGGTCCTAGCATAAACTATAAACTAAGATACACAACTTGTCCTTGAATGCATATCTGTAATCCTTCTACATCTGTCTTTATTGGTTGATGGTTGAGCTGGCTAATTTAAGTCTGAATGTCTGGGGCTGGAATGCCAATATTAAGAGGATTAAATGCCAAGAACTAATGCACCAGGCAAGGGCTGACATAGTTTTAATCCAAGGATCTCACCAAAAACACAAGCATGTTCCAAGGATGCAAAACAAACAATAGATGTGGCCTCCACCTCTAGCAATGGATCTAGATCCAAAAGGAGTATTTATCATGTTCAGAGGGAAATTTGAGGCATTATGGTTGTATCATAATGCCATTGGCTATTTATCTGATGGAGAGTCCTTGAGTCCTGCTGCATCTATTTTGGAAAATAGAGTGTTCATAATGAATTGAGGAGTCTGTGGAATGAGGCTGCTCTGTGGTATGGCAGCGGATACAGACTGTGGCTGAGGTGGGTATTGTCTTTTAGTATCCTTCCGGCTCTGTGCAGACCTGTCACTTCACCAATGTCACTGATGATCTGTAGATGGATACCAGTAATGTTCTGGGTCATGCAAAAAACATTCCAGTTTGTGATGTTTCTTGTCAGGATGATTTATATCGCTCCTCTGTGACAGTTGACCAGAATCTTTTTAACCATGGTGGTGATGACTACGATCAGCAATCAGCCTCAATAAAATAGTCAATCCTTGAAAAAGACTGAGGCTTGTTATCATGTGGTCTGAAGGAATATGCAAAACCTGTTATGTCCCTGCTAGCCACACTGACTGAGACAGATGGGGCTGGGGCGTTTTTTTAAACTTGTTTGAAAAAATTTTCACATTATGGAGACAGTGAACAAACAGGGAAATAAATAAAAACGAGACAAAACAAACAGGTACGAGGTCATGGGGGAGTCTGTAGCAAGGTAAAATGACCTTGTTAACAACAATAATTATGAGAGATGTGTCTCACTGGCTAAATAAACACACATTTTTCCCATCATTTTTCTCCTAGTTGTTTTTGGAGTCGTATGGAGTAGATCATCTGTTCTAAAAGATGCAAATGTTTAACAATGTTGATAAAGATGCTAGCAGTGGGGCAGATTTTCTGAAGCCAGTGTCTTTGTAATGGTCTTTTTGCTTGCTGCCAGCAAGATCTTGAGGAGGTAGGCATCGTCTTTGCCCAGTCCATCGGGGATGTGTCTGAGGTTCAGGGATGCAAACGTTATGCTGATAGTGGAACACAAAGTTTTTGAAATGATTATTGCCACTTCCTTCAAAAATGTCTGAATTGGGCCATGATCGGCCATAGTTTCTCCACATCCCCTCCAGCAGCAAAGCTGATTGCCAATTTGTTAAGACTTCTGTTTAGGAGTGATAAAAAAAGATCGAATCAAGTTTTTTCCAACAGAAGTCTCTCAAGGTCCAGGAATTGGTGGAGGATCACTGTATTTCCCAGGCTTTCAGCCACATGTCCTCTGTTATTTCAATTTCCAGCTCTTTTTCCCATTGCTGTTTCACATAGTCCGTATTGTCCTTTCGGAGTGATGTGATGTTATTTGTGTATGTATTACTTGCTTACAATACCGTTATGGCTCCCTGAGTTATAAGCATCAATAAATGTGTGGATAACACAAAGCTGTAAGTACCTGTAAATGTCCTGCTCATCCAACCTGTATATCTGACATAAATTACCAAGATTTTCAAGCTCCCCTTTTTCTTGCACATGGAAGTAATACCAGAATAAACCCACTGTCTATATCTATGAGTCATATGCTGGCCACTTGAGCAGTTTGATCTCCTTTTGGAGTTGGAAACATTAGCCACTTCCACGTGTACTTTCAGTGAGAAATTCACCCACTGTCTGTGATGTTTCCTTCTCCTTGCCAACACAGCCAAGTAATGACTGTATTGATGTATCTGTTAAAGATACCTCCATAGTCTTCCATTTGGCTACATATGATGGGTTACACAAGTATACTAGAGGTCTCAGTTGGGCTGATGAATAATAATCCTCTAAGGATGGGAGGGCCCCCTTCCCCTTCCGGCAGCCGAAAGGTAAAGAATTTTACACTTAGCTTCTTTTCATCCCAAATGAATCGTGAAATATGCTTATTCAATTCCATAAATTGTTTCTGAGGAATTTCAACTGAGAGTGATAAGAAGAGATTTAATAATCTGAGAAAATATTAATTTTAAAAGATCTGAATCTGCTGCCAAAGTCGAGAGGGAGCAGGGGGGTGGGGCCTGTTTATGCAGGTGTAATTAATATCAAATAACTGTGACAGATCTTTGGGTAGAATCACTCCCAAATACTTGGTGTGGGATGAGTGCCAGTTGAAGTTTTACTATTAATTATTGTGTGGGAATGTAATTGAATGTCATAGCCTGGGTCTTGTGACCTTTACAGTCTGTCCTACACTGAGATAAAGGTCTCCCTCCAGGAGGCGGGAGAGAACCTTCTTTTAGAATGTCATTAAAGCAGGTCTCAAATAATGGAAGCAGATGTTCCTTCACGGATTTGTACCATTCTGAGGGGAAACGGTTGGTACCAGGTGACTTGTTAGTGTTCAGGCATGAAACGGCTTTATCTATTTCCTCCTTTGTTATTGGTGAGACAAGTTTATCATTCATTTCTTTACCAAGCGGAGGTCCAGGATATTCAAAAAGTCAACAATTGTTTGTCTATTAACCTGGTCTGACTGGGACTATAAAGATTTGTAGTATTTCTCAAATGCTTTTTGTATACCATCCAGATTTCTAGTGACTTTATTTGTAACTGGATCTCTAATCTTATGGATGGTGTTATATGCTTGCTGTTTCCTGAGCCTCCAAGCTAGGAATGTTGTCGCTTTTGGGCCTGCCTCATAGTACCTTAGTTTCATAAACCTCATATTTTTCCAAACACGTAGTATTGTATCTATTTCCTGCTTAACAGTAATAGAGATAGGTATAGATAGAAAATGTAGGGTTCTGTATTAGCAATGTGCGTTTGCTCCATGTCTCTCAATTTTAACTGCGAACTAGACAATTTTTGAGATTTTGCTTTTTGTGGTTCAAAGTGCAAAGTGTGAAAAATAGGCTGCACTAAACAAGTTGGGTAGGTCATAGTTAATATATAATTTGAGACCTCCCCCAAGATGCAAATTTTATTCAGACTTTTGTTGATTTTGAAAATAAAGATACATGATAGCATACCATAATTTCTCTTTTCCTATTAAACAATGTGCCGTTGGCCTTATTGTTTGTACTGGATGAAATGTCACTGATTTTTGGCAACCTTGGTGTTGTGACAATGAAAATATGTGTCAAACCCCTAACCATAAAAAAACATGTTAAAAAAAACATTTGTTGAGACTAAAAGAGCTAACTGAACCAACCTTAATAGAAATAATTGTATAAGTGTATAAGGAAAAGTTAGCTTGATTTTCTTTTGTCATTAGTGAGTGTAATTAGGAGGCCAAAACTGCCAGGATTATTTCTACATAATGGTTCCACTTAATGAGCATTACCTACAGACCAGATGTGTGTGTTGTGTATCTTTGTGTGTGCAGAGGAGTTTGTGTCCAGGGTATTGATGCATCAGTGTGTGGGTATGGATGTGGGCCTGCCACTTAAATGAAAAATCCAATACAGCTCTCAGTTGGGATGTTTGTGTGTGTAGTTGTGTTTCTTCGGATTTACATTTTGAGTGGAGCTCGTTTATAAGGTGTCAGTTGCTATTGATTGTGTCAGAGCAGTTGTTCCTGTGCTAAATGTGTTGGATGGATGGATGGATGGATGGATGTGGTTGCCATGGTGACAGGGAAATGTCGACAATCAGACGTTCTAAAGAGAAGGTGAGATAGAGAGGTGTAAATAATGCCAGATCTTCTCTTCCACAGCCAGAGGAAAGACACATTTTTCAATCCACTGTCACGAAAAGAATAGACAACTTGACAATACAGGAAAGTATTATCAAGGGAGAATTATTTTATATCCATTAACAATCGTTAACCACTTGTTTTTGGGAGGGTCATTGGAGCTGAGGTAGTAAAATAAAAATCTTTTTTTATTACTGATACATACCTGAGGTGGATGAGGAAATGAGTGATGAACTACGAGCTCAACAGTCTGTGCATTTCTCAACCTGAACACAAATGGAACACCTTTGTGACAATGAACTTTGTCCACATCAGCTTTAGTTAAGTTTAACCAGAATTTCCGAGCGCTCTGTCATCAGAGCAGGATTTTGTCTGTGTGTGCAGGCTAAGAGAGTGTCGCTCACAAAGCACACTGATGACCGCCACATGAAGAGGACAGATCTCTCTTGTGTAGCGAAAATACAGCAATTACTGCAGAACCCAATATAAACATTGAATTAAATGTTCCATAATTTGAGGGATGCATCATTCAACCTTGTTTTTAATGTAAGTTCATTTGGAGAACTTTATAGGACTCCATTGTTAAATGATGATATATGGGGGTTATTTTTGGTTATTGTTGCGTTCCCCATGGATCTATTGTAACAAGGGGTTCTTGTACAGCATAAGCCAAACTAGTTTTCTGTTTTCAAGGTAAGCTTCCACACTCTATGTGTCCCATGCATATTGATGTTTCTCCCACTGGGTCTGCCTGCATGTTCTCGGTCCTATATTTTCCTGGATTGAATAGTAACTCAAAGAGTAATATTTACCTTGTTAACACATGGAGTTGGACGACTTTTATAGTCGCAGTTTAATCAGGAAAGACTTTTTGGCACACTGGGAATTTTTCTGTTGTGATACCTCAGTTGTCCACTTGGTTAAATCAGCAGCATGGCTGTATAAAATTAAGTCAATGTGTGCCAAAGAAAGAATTAGGCTAAATCACCGGTAATGATTTAATTGAAATGAAAATTGAAAAAACTCAAATGTTACTTTTGGTGCATCTTTAATGAGATTGTGGTGTGTGTGCTGATCGCCTGTAAAGGTCGCACATTAGCCTTATGCTAACGCGAAAGTACCAGTTTCAGCAGACTAAAGAGGTGTTGGTCAGACAAGAGTATCACTAGAGCTAGAATATTAAATTGGAGTCAAGTAGAACATTCAGAGCATTTTTCTAGGCTGCATTCCTTCTTTTGGTCTAAATCAAATTTACTGATGAAAATGAAATATTCAAGGATTCCCTGGAATTACGGCTCATTTACAGGTCATGTTATTTCCAAAAATGTGTCCATATCGTTATCATTATATCCTGCGAGGTTGAGTGGCTGCAATCATACAGCATGGCACAATCCAGCACTTCCACTAGCTCTTCTCTACAGAGGCCCGGTGCCAGACCATACTGCAAAAAAAACATTCCTTTCCTGTACCACATGGCACAGTCATGGCCATGAAACAAAAATGGTAAGGAGGCAGAACTTTTGAGAGCAGAAAACCAAATGAAAATGTTGACTGCAGCATTATGCCTAAAAGTTTAGTAAATAGGTAACTCGCAGTATGCATTTCCCAAAACATTTATGAAGACAATATCTCAAGAATGCACTGAGAACTAACCTACACTTGGACTAAAAGGTGAACTGATCAGATTTTGGAGGTCAACGGTTACTGCAACCTTGCATATTGTGTGGTCACAGTGACCTTGTACCACACTGTAGCTTCATAGGACCTTTACCTTCTTTAAAGTATTGTCTTTTGAAGTAGTGACACATTTGTCCATTATCCGGCAACTGTATGCCTTGCGGAGGCATATAACCACCAGGTGGTAGTTTTGTGGTGTGGTTTGGTGTGTTTCTGTTGGCATTCACACTGGCCCTTAAGACTGAATGGTATGAAATGATGTACAAAAGGCAAATATAGTGATAACATACAATGACTTCATTCACCAAAAAGTGAGTGCAAAATGTGTTTATATAGAGCACCTAGTTGTTAGTTTTGGTAGTATATGATTGGAGTTCGTATAGAACTTGTAACTATAAAATGGCTTCTATGACTGTCTTCACTCCTACTATGCTACACACGTGCTAATAAACCAAACTATTAGTGTGATGAATGGTGAAAAGGAACCAGGTCTGATTAAATTGAATAATTTAGGTGTTACGATTTGTACTGACTCTGGACCCAAATGCAAACGACTCAAAACAGGTAACAGTGAACAACAAGTCCTTTAATGTTCAAATGTGTAAGTGCAAGGGGGAGGGGTGGTGCGTGGTCCTGAGATCCTGACGTGGCTCATGAAGTCACCAGTGAGGGCGAGGGTGAGGGAGTCGTGACGTGGCGTTTGCTGCAGAGTAATGGCGGTGCGTCATTCACCATAGCTTGAAATATGGCCGGGGCATTCGCAAGTCCAAACGGTATCACAAGTTACTCAAAATGTCCCAGAGGTGTGTTGAATGCCGTCTTCCACTCATTGCCGCCTTTGATACGCACCAGGTAATATGCGTTACGCAGGTCCAGCTTGGTAAAGATAGTAGCACCATGGAGGGGTTCAAAAGCAGAGTTGATGAGTGGTAATGGGTATTTATTTTTAACTGTAATATTGTTCAAACCCCGAAAGTCGATACAGGGTCTCAGGGTCTTCTCCACAAAAAAGAACACTGCACCAAGAGGAGAAGAAGAAGGGCGTAAGTTCAGGGAGTCTGTTATGTAGGTTTCCATGCTCTCACGTTCAGATGCTGAGAGGTTGTAGAGCCGGCTGGTGGGCAGCGGGGCTCCAGACAGAAGCTTAATGGCGCAGGGTCATAGGGTCTATGGGGTGGCAAAGATAGCGCTCGTGTCATTCTGAATGATTTAGAATTTATTTAAATTAGTTTGACTTTGTCTGTAAAATTTTTATTAATTTGTTTTTATTGTTGCACTCATTAGTTACATGTTTATTGGAGTAATTTCAGTGGTGTATGAGGTTTTAAAATCTGCTTTACTCACTTGCGGCAGGGACAGGAGGCTCATACCACAGCTTCAAATGTGGCTGTAGTTTGCCGGTCTGAAACAGTGTGTTAGCAATCCATCTCTGGTCCTGCACAGGGATGGTCTTGTTCAATTCACCCGGCAACCAGAATGAAGCAGCAGCTCCAGAAGTGGCTGCCTGACCTCCTCCAGGCTCATCCTGTTAAAAACACATAGGAATGCCATTGTTGCATAAATAAAGGACACACAAAATGACTACAGCAGAGGCAAACCAATGAATAAAGGCTAAACTCACAGAGCCTGCTGCCTGGCTGCTGGGCGCAGCAGGGCTGGGGGTCCTCACAGAGGCCGTAGAGGGGGTCCTCACAGAGGATGGAGCAGGGCTGGGAGTCCTCACAGAGGATTGAGTGGGGCCGGGGGTCCTCATGGAGGCCGTAGAGGGGGTCATCACAGAGGATGAAGTTGGGCTTGGGCTTTTCACGGTGGATGGAGGAGAAGGAAAAGGGCTGGGAGTCTTTCTACATACCAAATTTGGCTTTATTGAGGCCGACTGCACTCCACCAAATCGTGATTTAGTGAACCGAAAGGAGAAACAATAACGACGAGTTAATTTCATGATGCAATGCGTACAAACAATTCATACAAGACATTAATAATTGCAACAATAATCACCATAGCTAAACTTGGAGGGGGGGCAGGAAAGACCGCTGGGCTGCATTATCACCATCGGCTGAGACTGAGGCCACAGGCTGGACATCAGCAGGAGTGGCAGGCTGCTAAAACAAGAGGATTATGACATGTGCTGTAACAGCAACAGCATAACAGCAATGTAAACAGACGTGCAAGATTTTCCTTATGCTCACCTTTACAGTGTGAAATCCACAATTACAGGCCGTGGATCCTCAAAAAAGAGGGCGGTCTGTCCACGGGCCTGCATGGGGCATTTCTCAATCTGAAACAATCAAAATTGTATTCAGCCTGGAGTTAGACACTGTCTGCACCGTCAGAATGACTATTTCTCATCTAGTGATATGCATGGTCATGAGTAATAGGTGGATATTTTGCTGCACTTTACCTTCTGGTAGAGGACAAACGCTTTGCGCTGCCCCGGGCCTGGTCTGTTGCCTCCTCCAGCAGGCCAAGCCCCAG
>OMLP01017234.1:1313-27456 GCA_900302685.1 Spondyliosoma cantharus
TTTTAATGTTTGTTTCTTTAGCCTCAAGTTTATTATAAAGCATTACACTCAATATACATTAACATGAATGGGTCATTCCATGCCAACTCACAGAGGGACTCCCAGTTCGTGGCACTGGTTTTCATGTTGAAACTTCTATCAAATTCATGGGACCTTGCAAAAAATAATTTACTCCAAATACTTTTTAAGTTATGCATTTTTTAAGTTCAGCCCTCTGAGTTATTTAAGAAATTCCTTCTATGTGTATTCTGAACCTCGGCAATCACTTATTTTTCACTGGATTGGGTGAAAATTTGTCCTGAGCGTCCAAGAGACCCAGAGGAAACATTCACTCATTTAAATGGATTAACTAGGTTGAAAGGAAGTGAAAACTAGATGAGATAAGAATTTCAGAAAAATGATTTCCTGTTATGAATTAGATTACTCTAACCATTCAGCAACAGCTATTTAAATGAATACCTGTTGTAAATTAACCTCAAGACAAATTCTAACCCAGTCTGGGGAGGTTCAGAATACACACACAAAGAATCACAGAATGAAATGCTGAAATTTCAGAGGCCCAAACTTCAAAAATACATAAATTGCAGCTTGAAAACTGACTGACTGATCGGTGGGGCAAAGCAAGACAATGAATAGAGAAACAACCTTTAAAAAGGTAAATAGTTGTGTTGGGGAAGAGGCACCTACCTCAGATGAGATGTCTCAAAATTTGTGCTACAAGATAAACCTAATTGTAATTTGGCCAAACTGACCCTTAAAGTTATCCCTTTATGTAGTGTCTGTCAATACCTGGTTTTACTGTACAGTTTATGTCCAACTTTCTATGAACAGACTATCATCATTGTGTTGAAAAGCTCACACGGTGATTACCAATTAAATAAAAATCACTACGGAGTGTCAACAGTGATTTTGGCACTCGGTTTTCTTCATTCAGCTTGTAAACAAGGTATAAAAGAAAAGTCACACCGACTCCTCCACGGGAGCTCCCTCGGCTTTAGAAAGGCCTAAACCAATTAGTGCTGATAAGTATAGGCCTGTAATAATCTTGTAAGGGTGGATGTGTGACTAAAAGGAACAAATGCTCCGATAAGCAGTGGCTTTCATGCTGTGACTCTCCGCTCTGCGATAGTACAAACTCAACTCTGCAAGCTATCAACATGTCAGCCTGGGTTATCTCAGAATTGCCATCACCTTACAAAGGTCCCCCACCCACCGGGACTCCACATTTGTCCATATCGCATGTTTGAGAATTGCTTGTTGCATGTTTGAAGAGTGACAAATGGAACGGGTGACGGTCAGGGTGAGGCAAATGAAAGATCCAAATGGAATCTATATATAATCTATAATACAGCAGATGCCATAATATTTCAAAAATACATCTAAGTTTACAGGTACAATCGGAGAACCTCAAGTCTTACCAAAAATTCAAAAGTCCAAAGACGTTTTCTTTAACCAGAGCTACAACCAACAATGTTCTGCCTTAGCGGTAAACCAATTAAGAAGTGCACTAATCAATTAACTGACCAATTGCCGCAGCTTTAGTATTTAAAAAATATTTTAAATCTTTTGTTTCACCGTGATAAAGTTGATAACTTTTCACACTGTGGAAGTTAGAAATGGTAAAACATTTTTTCCGCTTTCTCCGTCTCCACTTTTATTCCTAAAAAAAGAAGATAATAGTAATAATTCAAATGTTCACTGAACATCAGAGCCTTTATGAATGTATCGCAGGACTATTGTATCGGACTAAAGAAAGTTTTAACTTGGTATGCCAGTTAAACTGGCTGTCTGGTGTACTTTAACCCATGTGTTTTTGAAGGAGTCACAAGAATCGGAAGAATTCTCAATTGATCACAGACACACAGTAAGGTTGGGGTCAATGGATCAGTGAAGTAAAGAGTAAAACAGTCAGGCACAGTCTAAGCAGTGAGGTCTGGACATTGCTCCAGACAAGTGAACTCAACAGTAACATGCAGATCTAACTTGAGAGCTTACCTGAGCTCGGAGCAGCCTACAGATCTGCCATGGCTCTCTGTCAATACTGTAGCAAGTTAAGCTTTGCACTCAGCTCACACTGTACCAGCTGAAGGTCTATTCTTCTCCCCCTCCCTCCCTCCGTCAGACAACGTGGAGCTGACTGGTAACGTTAGGGCCATCTGTGGCAGGAACCAACAGGGCTACCAGACCAGAGTACCATCCAGCTAACGGTCCACAGGACAGACCACACTATGGACAGACACGACTACTCGAAGCCTCTTCAGTTGCTAAAACTCAATATTATTTACCACAAGTGATGTAAAGTGTACACTGGAAACAGCAGCACAGAGGTGTCCGTGTGTCAGACTCAGCACTTACACTCCACTTATTATACTTTGAAGCTACTAAGCTAGCTGACACCAAAGTACCGGCCAGCGAGTAACAGACGCAAGGCTTGTTCAATCTGCACCAGGCACACCAACACGTCTGTAGCGAGTAAGCTAACGGCTGACTTGATGTTAGCTAGCTGCCCGACGCCGAGCAGAGGCGGTGAAGGGATTGTTCATTCATGAGCCGTCCTGACCGACCGACCGACCGACCGGAGACACGGTCGTAGCAGCAGCTGGAGCCATCTCACTCACCTCTGAACGAGTCGGTGCAGCTCGCGTTCGAGAAAGGAAACGAGGCTCGCAGCAGCAACAGCAGCGGCACCGACCGGCTAGCTTAACGTGGGCTAGTCGAGCCACCGTTGTATCTCGCTCAGTGTCATATTCACTGCACATCTCCGTGTTGGTGCACAGCGGATCTAGGGTTGCCTGCACGTCCACCTTTGATTTCCATTATTCCCCCATCAATGCTCTTGTATCCAACACTACTGCTGCTGTTAGCAGTGTCCGCTCCGCTCCAGCTGTCCCCCCCTGCCACTGGCATCTATGTCCACAGTGACACTTTGCAGGGATAAGTCCTTTCTCCTCTGTCCTCGTTCAGTGTCTTATACCCCAGCTGAGTCTCCTCAGAGACGGTTCAGAAACGAGACGGTCCACTGAACAATCATTTCCTGTATGGCTGTCACGTGGGTTTGGCCGCTGCCCCGCCCCTTTCAGAGGTCCCGAGTCTGTGGAGCAGAGATTGTTTTTTTTTGATTTTTCTGTTTTCTCTTTGTATTCTTGAACTTCAGACCCATGCAAGGTCAAACTCCCAGTCCACCCTCAGCAACCAACCATCGACAAAACAGAACACAGTTTTGAGGTCTGCTGACTAAAAGGAGTACATTTGAAATGTCTAAATAGTAACAGATAATAATTACAATTTCAGTGGAAATCAAATATGATTTCAAATCAGTAACTTTTAAAGCGTGACAGGAGGGTAATCTGTCAAGCCACTTCATTTCATGAATGTAATATTGTGCTAAAATAATAATTGACTATATACATTTCACCTGGGAAGAAGTTGGACTTGTTAAAGATGAGTAAAATATCAATCTTTGTTACAGTGACATCTTTTTCAAGCATTTCTGAAAGGTATATATGTAAATCGTGATATGGAAACGTTCAATGTTCTACAGTTTCTCCCTCACCATCATAAAAAGAGCATCTGTTGTTTACATCAGGGAAAAAAACGGCAAATAATGTGTCTGTAGAGCAGAGTGGTGTAGAGGCTGATGATACTGCACTTCCAGGCGTGTCCTCATCAGAAGTCGTTTGACATAGCTATGTTGGGCAGCAGTGTGCTTCTCCATGTATCTCCCATTGACTTCAATACAACTGTCAACTGTTCGTTTTTTAGGTTCCTTGCTAAGGTTTGCTCTTCCGGTCTCCTTGTCTCAAAGTCTATGGGTTTTCTGTTAAGTGTGTGAAATAAGGTGTGTGGTTACTACAGGCTGAAGAGTTTTACATATTATGTTCTCCCACATAAAATCCAACATTAAATGTTCCACAGTTTAATTATAAAGCTCTTCCTAACAAGCCTAATAATAGCTTTTTACTGCTACACATTTAATTTACTCTTCAAACATCACAAAGTGGTGTTCATCTGTGGAGATTATCTTGATGAATAAAATCTGGAAGGATCAGAAACCTACAAGGGTGACACTAACTTTGGGGTTAGTCTACAAAATGATGTCATCCCCACCCCACTCTTTATGGTCTGACACCCCATTGTCACCAAAGTAAACCCTTTTTTTCACAAGCTACATGTCTTCTGAACATTCTGACACGAAAATGGTATTTTACGCAAAGACAAATCATTCTTTTTTTGTAGAACAGCCTGGACAAACAATGAGGTGTGCCAGTGGAGGCTCTTTGGTACCACCGGTCAACTGTTCTCATTAGAAACTACACCATTTGTAATGCTTACGGTTGGTTTATGATTGACCTGGTGAAGTAAGAGGACCATGCATGAAATCACCTGCTGAAGACGACCTGAGGTGCCAGGCTTGTGTCCTACGTCATGTTACTGATTCTACCGGTCCTGTGCTTCCTTTAGACCTGTTCCCCCAGGACTTACACAGCCTCTCCTGCTGTTGGCTTATCCATTCAGAGAGTCTCCCCTACTTATCATCACCATTTCTAGATAACAAAAAAAAAAGTTTGACTCATTATAGGGGCACTTTTAAGTTTTTGGAGATATTAATGAAGTAATAATACAAACTCAGAAATGTGTATTTTATCCATAAGTGATAAACATGCTGTTCGCAGAGGAAATAAATACTGTTTGTAATTGTGTTGACCTTTAAGGTCACAGTTTGTTTATTCAGACATGAAAATGAAGACAGTTTGATTAATTAGTTTGTTTAGCCAGAAAAAAAAAATCTGTCAATGAAGATGCAGAGATTGTTCAAATGATTGTTAGAATTCTCTCTCTCTCTCTCTCACATTCCCCATATGTCTGTTTGTCTGTCTATCCATTTGACATGTCTTTTGTATTTGCTGGATTGCGTGCCATGTTTGCCGCCTATGCTGACACAACGAAGCCCAGTAAACAACATTTTTCTGCATAACTAGGTTTGTATTTACAACAAATCCAAATTGTGTTGGATGCTGAATCCTCCAGGTATCAACATTCTGACATCCCCAGAAAATAAGCAAGTAAAGGAAAGACAAACACGTTTTAAAAAACGATGATTTATATGAAGGATTATTGTCAGAAAAAACATTTTTGTGGTCACAACTCTTAAAAGGCCATGACAGGACACAAATACTTGCTGATTTTGCCATCTGTGCGTTGACCAAACACATTTATGTTCCTTTCCATGAATACCTGGTAAGTTAATAACTGAACAGTGCAGTAGTGCTGCCGATGACCGTCAGTTTGAACAATGAGCTACTGCAATATATAAATAACATGATGATGATGATGTTATGCGAAGTCTCCTTTAATCGAGCAGTGTCCAAATCTCTCGCTCAGACAGCATGAATGATTCATCAAGTTCATCAGACTTGATGTGCAGCAGCTTCACGGTAACTGTAATGTCCACCTGGCTGTGGTTACTCTGCTGCTTGAGTCTGTTGCAGGACACTGAGCTGGTCCTCAGTGGTCCTCAGTTCCTGCTGCATGGCTGACATCTGAATACACAGAAGGAGGAAGGAAAAAGAGCAAGGGTTAAAATATGAATCACACAAACACTTTCACATGTTGTTTTTAATAATTGGATGGTAACTATCCTACAATTAGATAACCATCTTGCACAGAAGTATAGTAAAACTGACAGTATTGAATATGTGATGATTATGTGATAAAAAATAATTATTAGATTAGATTCAATTTCATTGTCTTGTGCACAGTACAAGTACAGAGACAACGAAATGCAGTTAGCGTCTAACCAGAAGTGCAAAAAAGCAGTAAAGTGCAACGTGTGTACAGTATAAATAGTGCAGATATTACAGTATGTACAGTGTATAAATAGAGTGTAAGTAGGTCTAGGTACAGTATGTACAGTGTATAAATATTACTGGCAGTACTAAATGAAATAAATTAGCATACAGTTATTGGAAACGAATGAGCACCTGAAGGACTTTCAAGAGTTGTAATACTGACAAATTGTCTAATTACTGAATAAAACTAAAAATGTACCACAGATGTGGAGCAATATGAGGTTCATGGAGATATGGAGATTCTTGCTGAAAGGATGACTGAGTAGGTAAAAGTTAAAAAATATTTAAAAAATAGTCTCAATAGAACAGAGCAATTCGGACAGATGGTGAATACAGTGGACAGGAAGAGAAAACTGACGTGTGTTTTTGAACATGAGAGCATGTAAACCTATTGTAGTAGTATTAGTAGAGTATAATATATAGTATAGTATTAACCTCAAATAAATCTAACCTGAACATGAGCACATGTCTCATTTTAAGTTCCTCTCCACCCTAAATGTTAAATTGTTTTTATTAAAAGGGGCACTGTGTAGTTTTGGAGACGAAAATCAAACTCACAATTTTAATATTTACGACATTAATGAGGTAATAATACAAGTGTTCCATCAGTGAATAAACAAGCTGTTCTCAGAGGAAGATAAGGTCCCAGAACACTGTTTGAAGCTAGGGAGGTGGCAGGGTCCGCCACATATAAATAAAAATGTTGTCCTTGAAGGTCAGTTTGTTTATTCAGTCATGAAAGAAGACGTGAGTTTATTTAGTTTGTTTCGGCAGACAGAAAAATCAGTCAACAAAGAATCTCTCTTTCCCAAAACCGCATAGTGCTCCTTTAAAGTAAGTGTAGAATCGCACTATATTCCAACACTAATCACTGTTATAGATAGTTTGTTCAGTAACCCATGCCCTAAAATTGAAAAGACCTTTTTTGGTATCTGTGCCCACTTTATCCAATCAGGATGGAGAACTCTTAAAGGCCCGGTCCCTGCAAATGCATAGAGCGTGGGATCCTCCGATTTGCTGCTACTGTATTACTGCTGCCTGTTCATGTGGTGATATAGAGAGGAAGGAGGGTACTGCTAGCGGCAAAACGGAAGTCAGCTAAAATGAAGATGATACAGCAGCAGCTTTAAGAGTCCGTGTCCTCATAACATTTGCTTTTTGAGTGGAAAAGCACTGGCAGTGAGCTTTGGAGCGCTGGGTTGAGAGAAAAGTTGGTTTTGATTGACATTAGCCAATGCTACGGTCACAGAGGCCTGACAACACAGCTAATAACAAGCTAACGATGCATAGTGTATGGATGTATGGATTTTTCTGTCTCTGTTATGACGTTTTTTGTCAGATAAAGCTCGGGGTAGCCCTACACAGCCAGAACAAGTTTCTCCTCCACTTTCTTAGTTACCAGTGTGACGAGTCCTGTCCGATCTAATAAATGATCGGTGGCCTGAAAAAGAGCGACGGCGAAGACCACACCTTTTGGGAAAATATATGGTTAGCCCACAGTCCCAGTTTACCTTTCAGCCTCTCCCCATTTATGTTGTTATGGAAGCAGTGCAGGCTGTCGATAGCAGGAAATCAGTTGGTGAGGATTATCTAGATCCTTTTTTCTTAAAAAAAGGTCTGCACCTCTTATTAAGGAACAAATATTGTATCTCCATCATCAGGCATCATCCCTAGTGTTAGGAGACTGGCAACCATAGTTCTCATGGACAAAATTGAATATATTAATAATAACTTAATAAATGCTACAATTTCAAAATTGTCCTGCCTGTTAAACATATTGCAATCATTAGTGAGTCCACATCGGTCTGGTTTGGAGGTAATCACAGCACCATCTCAGCTGAGCGACTTAATTACCAGTTTAGATGGCAGTACCGCCGGCACAGAGGCCTGAAATTCTCTGTGGATCGAGGTGAGCTGTGGAATGTGGGACAGTTTACTAAACTCTGTCTGTCATTTGATTTTGTTTCTCTGGTTTCTTGAAGTAGTAACTGTGTGACATACAAAATATTGACTTTCACCCTTGCACACACAGTATGATAAATAACCCCAAAGCAGCACTCACCTTACTGTCAATCTGTTCCCTGACATGAGCAGGAACTTTGGTGAGGTAGTGTGGGGATTGGACTGTGTGGAGGTTTTCCTCCAGCTTTGAAACAAGCTTGTCTCTGCGCTGAGAGAGCTGCAGTATCTGTTTGTCAATGTTCATTCCACTCTGAAAGAGGAAATGATGTAACACTGTTAGAAATATGACCTAAAACAGTGGAACCAATCAGTCATTCCAGCTGGCGTTTTGATTTTGAAGTTTACGTAGCAAATTCAATGTTAATGTAAAGTCTACTTCAACTTCAATTTCTAACAAATACAGTAATAATTCTATTATTGAACAATACACGTTTCCTCTTAATTTTAACTTGTGCTTCTCCTATGCAAATCCAAGACACACCTGCACTTTATGCAGAACAGTGCTGACCATAATGCTTTTAATGCAAACTGTTTTCAGTTACTGTAACTTGAAACTTTGCTCCACTACCAGTAGCTTGTCCATATGAGCTGGAATGGATCCTCTGTCTGTCACCCCTTGTTTTCTATGTAAAACAGTGGTGGTTGTGGCTCAGGGGTAGAGCCAGCATCTTGTTATTGGAAGGTCGCTGGTTCAGTTCCCCTAGTCTGCATGTCGAAGTGTCCATGGGCAAGATACTGAACCCCAATGTCAGCACCTTGCATGGCAGCCATCACCATCAGTATATGAATATATGTACAAAACTGCCTGCTAAATGCCCTAAAATGTAAATGTAAAACATTGACTTGACATGACACGAAAATTATTGTGACAAATATTATCATTATTGATTGTCAGTATATAAAGTGTCAGATATTCATAAAAAATGCCCTCCATAATTTCTCAGAGTTGATGTTCTCAAAGTTGAGGACGTTCTCAGCCTGAACCAGAAAATTAGACTTTTTCTTACCAAATAAATACCTGAAAAGATTAAGTAATTACCAAAATATGAAAATGCATTTTTAATCATTCAATAATTGATCGATCAGCCCTGCAAATCCAACTTGAATTTTTGTGAGTCTGATAAGACTGGCAGCTGTGAACATCGACAGGATTGTCCTTAAGAGAGGCACGTTAAGCCTTAAAGGGCTGCAGTGGAAGAAATCTGAAATATACCTGAACGTGAAGGTGTAACTGACACGTGTGGTCCACCACACCGACGAGGCTTCCCTTAGGTGGAGGAGTGGAGCAGACAGAGTGGGGGCCTTCTGCTTCCTGAGGACAGTAGATATGGAGGTTGGAAATCCGGCTTAATGGCCACACAGCAGAGCCAAATTGAAGGAGGACCTGCGCCTGGCTGGGTGAACACACTGCCCACACTGAGACACACAACATACAACATGTGTTAAGTAATCCATTCATTTATATCAATTTACAAATTGATTACTTGCTAGTTAGTAAGTCACATCAATCTCATTTTTCTACATTAAAACATAACATGATCTATATCTGAGCATTCATCAGTGAGCTGTTACATTTGAAATGGTTGTTTCGATTGTTAACTGACTCACTGGCAGGTTTTTCTTTGGTCATTCCACACTGGGCTCGTAGTGAACGGGCTACTCGGATCACTTTCCGGATCAGCAAAAAATCAATTTCCACATCAGGAAAATTCCAGTGTGCCTGGCAGGATGGAGAGGTCACAGAAAAGAACACATCAGCTAAAATCCATGGAAAGTTCAAAACCCAGCCAAAAATAACTGAACGCATTCAGGAGTAGAAACCAGCAGAGTGATAACTTCAACTTCACTAGCTGTTTGGACTGTAAAAAGACCAGGTTATAGTTTCTAATCTAGGTCTATGTTGTATAGTCTAGTCTAATAGTAAAGGCACCAAAAACCCAGTTGCAACATGACAGACTCAGGCATTACGATGGTTGGATTTACCCTCACATCACAAGGTTGGTGGTTCTATCCCCGGCCCCCTGCAGGAATATGTGTAGTAAAGTGCTTTGAGTAGTCGCTTAGACTAGAACAGCCCTATATAAATCATTCTCTTTGCGCTTTAGTCAGGCATATCCCTATAACATATACTGCATGTAAACCATTTGCTATATATGCAAGTCCATTTTTCATTTATATAGCAAACTTGGCTGCAACACCACTCACGTACGATATGCAAACATGCAAGCACAACGATTATATAAGACTGGATGTATTTACAATTGTGCCAGATTTACATTTGTACTGGTTCTCCGATGTCTCCGAGTGCTTTCAGTGTGAATTTTGAGCAACTACTGTACATGTGTAGGCTAACTCAGTGGATCAGTGGTACCTGTAAATGTGGATTGCATTTTGGAGTCATCACATTTTATTTATTTATTTTTTGTTAATTGCTGTTTTGATGAAGGCTAAGGTGAGTTAGTTAACATTAACGTGAGTTCATATGAGTTGACCCTTAAAACAGTGGCACCGGGCCTGATAAAGGGCAAGTACTAAAACTATTTACAATTCAACTATTGAGGAGATATAAATGCAGTGTTGGGAATGTGACTAATTAAATCTACTCACTTCCCTTTAATATTTAAATTTTATGCTTTACTACTATGCCTCTACTCCTCTACACTGTGATGTCTCCATTGGTTTGTGGATGACTATTTTGCCTCCATTTTGGCATTACAGCTGCCGCCGTTTTTTTTCCAGAGCTGAGTCCAGAGTTGACCATCATGGTACCAGAGGGTGGGGCTTGGGAGAATATCCAGAATGAATCTAACCGAGAGCCCAAGAATAAGCTGTGGTAGTAACTACCCTGCTTTATCGTCTAGCTTACTCTACATGGGACCATAATTTACAAAATGAAAATCATGCTATATTGAAATAGACTTGAAACTAGAGATTTAGACCATAAACTTAATAGGTAACTGTTAAAGGAGGTCATAAATTAAGTAAGAAGTAGGCTCATTTTTCTCATATGCTTACATACAATCAGACTCTTTTTAAAACCAATGGAGTGCCCTCTGCTTGCCAGTAAAATGAATGCATCAGCTTCACTTTTGGGAACCAGAGACTCTATTCATATAGTCAGTCAGTGTGCAGATGAACGATGCGCATTGGTGTGGATCCCCAAGTGGGTGTATACACAACAGCAACTGAGGAAGTAGGTAGGTACAGCATATACTTCATACCTTGATATACACTGCGCCACACCACTGACTAAAGGGAATCTCAAACACAAAAGATCAAAATGAAAATGTAAAACAACACTAGAGCCATAGGGAGAAGCTTTCTGATAACTAACACATATGATTTTTTGTTGTTGTTGTGATTTTCAATGTTTTAAGCAAAACATGTTTTGGGGTGGCAGCAGATTTATAAAAATCTGAACAAAACAAAAAGATAGGTTGTAATGAAATAATGTTCTTTTGTAATTTGTGTGGCCTGACCCATTTTATAGGCAAAACACTGACGCAAATATCTCATCCCATTATAAAAAACTGGTGAAGGAAAACACTTGTTGTGGTTGTGAGGAAGCTTAATGGTTGTAGTCCTACTAGTTGAGAGGAGCAGGGGTAGGGCTGCAGACACAGGCTGGCCTGGGCAGCAGCTCCGGGTCTGAATGGATGGAGTCTCTGCCACAGCTCCTCAGTTATGAAGGGCATGAAGGGGGAGAGCAGGGCCAGAGACGTGGACACGCAGTGATAGAGGACACTGCTGGCCACCTGCACACTGCGCTCAGTCTCAGCCTGGACCGCTGCCCTCTCATCCTGACGGACCAGCACATGCTTCACATACTCCTAAAGGACACACACAGACATAGAAGTAAATGACAAACACTGGCTGCAATTGCACAGTTACATTAATCTGTTTACATCAGTCTTTGAGAACCTGTGACCAGTGACGGACTGGGATCAAAAAACAAGCCACGGCAACTACAACATACTGGCCCTATTTTCAAACCCAATACCAACTGCACCCAAATGTTAGCACAAAAAGCTTGGGAGAAAATGAACCAGACTAACTGGAATGCGGAAATTTGCAACACAGAGCGCACACTCAAACCACTAGCAGTGCAAATGCTACTCGGGATGTTAAGGATTAATCAGTAATTGATTCAGTGCTGCAAAATATCAAACTGATAAAGAAATGTATTTACCTACAATCAGAGATACGCACAACTACATCAAATAGTGTCTTGTTACAAACGACAAACACTTGCTTAGCAAATAAATACAAATGAAATACATAAATACTGGTATGCAAAAAGCCATTTTAGACAAAGTGATATTGATACAATTTAGCCATTTAGTAGTTCAATATGGGTTGAATTTTGTTCAGCCAGTTTTTGAATAATGACAGAGGGGTAGTCTATTCACGTTACCTGCCGTTTACTTTTTTCTATTCTTTTTAACTCCTGATGTAGCCTAATCCGCATTGAACATAGTGGAGATCGTGTCAGCGGTTAAAACAGTTTTCTAATGGAAAAACATTCAAAATATTTCAAATACTATAAACGATTAACCGATAAGTGGTTGCTGAAGCAGTCGACAAACAAACTGCATAGATACTAATCAATACTTTTAACACAATCTGGCAGAGCCCTAGGCGCTACAACATGTTATTCACATTCAGCACAAATACATAGGCGTGACATTAGTACATAATAATACAACCGCTCATCCAAAACATGCCCTCACAGGCTGTGACTGAACCTCCCTGCTGCCATGAATAAATCACGTAAAACTGCCACCTTCCTGTTTAACTGTGCAGTAAGCAGATGCTTGTAAATACAAAGGGAACAAGGTAACAATCTCTTTTCCAATCTGTCCCTTTTTTTTTTTTGAATACAGTAAAATGCACCCATAATGCAATGTGAATATTATGCTCCTCACCAAGTAGACATCACACAGGCTGTGGACCCAGAAGGAGTACAGGGCAGATGTGACAGTGTGCAGCTCGTAGGCTTCAAAGGCCTGCTCACACTGTGCCACTGTGCTGAAGAGTCTGGAGCAGATCCACCGGTCCATGCTGCTCAGGGGAGTCAACTGAGAATTGGAAGAGCAAAAAACATTTTTCGTAAAATTTACTTAATAGATTCCTGTACAGAGAATTAGAAGCATCAACCTGGCCACCTGTAAAATTCATATTGAAAACAAATAGAGGCCAGTGTATCCTCAGAGTGACCGCTAACTGCAGATAACTGTAGCTGCCTTTAACTAGTTCGCTCAGTTAGATAACTTCTTGACTTCAATACTGTTATTTTTTCAGATTCTGTTTATATTTTGAATGTTTTCCTTTAGACAGAGAAGTGCTTGTCGAAAAAAATACATTTTTCTCAATTAAAATGTACCTGTTACTGTTATCATTAATCGCTTAACTCATTAATGTAATGTTACTGTGTTACATTTTTGAAATTATTGTGGAGGTTGGGAGGAGTGAGGTATTTGGTGATGTATGATGATACAATTAAATTAAAGAATACCTTTTGGCTACAAATGCATTTAATATCAATCAAACAACAGTCCTGGAAGAACATAACATCCCAAAGTCAATATCTCCAAGCCAACAATAAATTCCTGTAGATGATCAAGCATGTATTAATTTGGATCTAAAGCAGCACTCTATAGTTTGGTTGAAGAAATGCTAATGAGCAGAGAAAGATCCACATTGGCAGATTTTTTTCGACCTAAACAAACTGAATAAACAAACTCTTTGTTTTCTTGACTGAATAAACTGAGTAAACAAACTGACGCTTAAAGGGCAACACAATTTATACTGTTTTACTTTGTTTATATGTGGCGGACCATGCCACCTGGGACCTTATTTTCCACTGAGAACAGCTTGTTTATTCATTTATGGACAAAATATCAAATTGTGAATTTGTATCTCATTATTATTTTAAATTTCTCAATTTGAATTTCTTCTCCAAAACTACAGTGACCCTTTAAACTGGGGAACTTCTCCCCCTGCGTGGTCCTGCAGGGGACAGCCCCCCTGTGAGTCATTAAACAGGCTCCTCAAAGAAGAATTGGCGTCAAATGGAAGCATGGCTCACTACAGGATGGACCTCAAGAATCTGACAAGCTGTCACTATTCTCACATCCAGACAAGGCCCACGAATGGTAGCACGATTACCATTTACAGTGCTTACACCCTGTTTAATAATGTAAAATGCTTTCCAATTTTTAAGAAGTATGTGATCCTTTAAATGTATATAAGGTGTTTGGCCCTATTCAAAAGCAGAGAGCACCACATTTTTGAATATGTCAACCTCAAAATTTTAATTCTTTAGTAAAATCATACCACCACCTCCATTCTTCAGGAAACTAAAGTATAATCGCACAGGGAATCTATCTAGGTTTACAGGACTTTGATGCTTCATGCTCAAACACAGTCAAAGTAGATGGTCAATATTTGCCAGATGATGAATTGCTGCTGCTTTTGTGCAAGATGAACACAAATCATCCTCAGTAGTGCACAAACACCTTCATCAATCAAGGTTTGTGTTTGTGGAAATTATTGAAAAGTAATTAAAAAGAATATACTGTCCATACAATAAAACACATTCCAATGGTTGATTAAATTGCTGTACCTCTTCCAGTGTTCTCACTGGTGTTGTGTTGTCACCCAGCACTCCCAGTGTGAATCTCAGTGTCTGCCACATTTTATTACAGAAGTTTCTGCAGCTCAGGACCTTAGAGACGGACAGACTGATGTCTTCACCTGAGAAAGGCAGAAAAGAAAGATTCAGCCACACAATATGAAGGTAAAGGTCATTGAAGGTGAGTAGTTCCACCTAAATATTTGCTCAGGAATTTAGTGCACCTGTCACATGGTGTATGCCCACGTCCAGACTGACTTCAGCCCCGCATGAAAATATTAAGTACTTTCATTTATTTGAATAAAGCCAGTCTGTTGGCTAAGTAAACGGTGTTAACACAGAGGTGCTGACAAATGTGAAATGACTCCAAATGACATTTGACAATCAAAATCTAATCAGTACATCCATAAGTCCAAGTGGAAATTTGGGCCAAATTTGAAGTAGTCCCTCCAGGAGGTCCTGAGATATTGCATTTACAAGAATAGGATAGACGTAAGGTCACAGTGTCCTTGACCTTTGACCACCAAAATGTAATCAGTTCATCCTTGATCTGCTTAAAATGAATGGTGGATGTTTGTGCCAAATTTCAGGAAATTTCCTCAATGTGTTCCTGAAATATCATGTGCACAAGAATGGGATGGACAGACAGACAACCCAAAAACACATGGAACTTTTCCATGAAATCACGTCTCTTAGCATCAAACTGATACTATACGATGTACTGTATATTACCATTGTTCAGTGTTTTGAGCACTGATAGGCCTGTAATAGCATTAATCTGTTCCCTTAAACAACAAGCTCCCACTACCACAGGCCCCTGTGCTGTTTTACGAAGAGCTGTTGTTGGTCTGAATGCCCTAGATACCTGTGGTTCTACTTCTAAGGTTCAAAGTGCTTAAGAGTTCTATATCACCCTTTGTGACTGTCAGAGGCAGCGCTTATCACTGTTATCTTCCGTCTTGCATAAACGCAGGTAGAGAATTTATATCAACAAAGTCATATATGACCTAAATCACGCCCGACCCGGTATAACTACTAATGTCACCTGTGTGACTGGTTCCTTATCATCTTCTCGCTTACGCAGGTCAGCTACTGTAGTAGCATTGAATTCAATGGAACATCAATTGATAAGATCAATTTACATTATATAGCTAAGTGGGTGTGGTGCCTCTTTGCTCTTTCCCCAAGTGGGGAAGAGGTTGTATCTCTTAAGAGGTGTGCCCAGGGGCTCTGTCCTGTTTTGCCAAGAGACAGTCACAATGGCTGCCTCTCAGGATGGGGTGCAGTATGGCAGAACAAGATGGCGAGGGGACAGTGGACTGCCCAAGATCACACAGAGCACATCAATTTCCTGGAGCTATGGGCTGTGCACCAAGCACTCAGGCACTTCCTGCCATAACAGTTGGAGTAGACCCGGTACACTGCTCTGTACCTACGGTCTGGTAACCGGTATTTCTACCTAGTCAGGGGTCATCTTTTTACACAGCGTCTCCGCATTATCTCCGCAGCGTTGGTTCGCCAATTCTCTGCCGATGGCGATTCACACAGAGGGAGCTTCTCCACGTACAGCTGTGGTATTTGTTTTCCTCATATAAGTTGCCAACGACAGTTACAGTTACTATGTTACTTTTGTTTGGTCCTGTAACGTTGCTTTGTGGGACGTTTGTTTTTATTTAGTTGAGTGAGAGACCTGTGTAGTTATCAGACTAGTCAGATCGACACTCCCTCGCTCTGCGCCTCCGGCTTATTCGTTCACACTGGGGCGGTTCACCAACAATGCGGCCCTGATACTACCTCCAGAGGCGTATCAGCGTCGGAGCGAAATTTCACCCCTCACCGCATCTGAAACTTTCACACAGAGGGTGCGGAGAATTGCCGCAGGATCCCCGCATGCAAACGGCAGTGTGAATGGGCCTACTCTTTCACTCTGACAAATGGTCCTCCTCCTCGGATAAAGTGAGCAGTGATGAGAGTCACTCACCCTGAATCTTGTGAGAGCAAAGGGCAAATCTCAGAGCATCAGTCCCACACTGAGGTATGCCCTTGGGGAAGTCTTTCCTCTGTGGGGAAGCAGATGGAGCAGACAGATGAGACGGAAAGTAATGAGTGTGCTGTTCAGATACAGAAAGGAGAGAAGGAAGCTGACCTGTGCTTCCATGGCCACCAGTTGTTCCCTGGGGTCAAGGTTACCCTCCTTTACTTTCTCTTGAAGTCTCTAACAGGAAGGAGAGAAACAATGGTGAGAAGAGTTTCACAACAAAAAAAGTATTTTGTGGGAATTAGAAAAGATAGCTGTCTCAGTGGGCTATTTCTGTTTACGACTATAAGCTGTCACTTCACCAAAGAATAGATGATGCCATCACTTTTCATAAACTCTTACTTCTGAGTATGGAAGTCATAAATACATTCTTTGTGGCAATGCAGTGCTTCTCTGCCAGACAGAAGCAAAATACAGTCTAAAACTATATTATTTGATGAGAGCTTATTTGTAGAGACCTTATTAATGGAATGTTATTAGCAACTGAATACTTAATTGGGAAATACAACCACTATTGATTACCATATTTTCTCTTCCAAAAATGGGAAGGAGACAGGACCCTCTGAGCCCTGAGCTGTTTTTTCCCCATATTTTTCATTCGCCTGATCTTTTTGTGTTATAATGCTTCAACCCTGTCATGCACAATCAAGTTATATACATCATTTGTTTTTCAGGACAGCCTGGGCGAGTAGAAAATGTACGGCTAAGTACCTATCATATATTGATGGAGATAATTTAATAGAAAATATCCACTTTACTGTTTGAGTCTACTTTTTGTTGCTGGAGTGTACTCAGATAACAGTATTTCAGCAGTTTAAATTGCATCAGAGTCCTGCCCCTTCATTCAGTGGGATAGACGTCAGCAAGTAATTAACGTTAATATGCCTCCTGGACAAAGCCTATGTGCTACCTACCTCCAGAGAGACTCCATGTATGAAATCTAATGGGTCGATGACATTTCCAAGAGATTTACTCATTTTCCTGCCATATTTATCTCTCACCAGAGAGTGAAGTAGAACCTGCGAGCCATGATGGGAGTACAAAAGAGGGAGAGAAAAACAACAGAACATACTGACATTGAGATTCATCACTTGTGTTTGTAGAAATACTTGATTTTTTGGGGGGAGGTGCTCATTATCTAGGCACCTGTTTAAAAGGCAACTGTCCTGTCAGCTCTGTGCCCAGCATCACCATCCTTGCAACCCAGAAGAAGATGAGGTCGCTGCCCGTCTCCAGAATGGAATTTGGGTAGAAGCGCTGAAGGTCGGTAGTCTGTGGGAAATGAGACGGAGGTTATAATATGAAGGGAAAGGGCTGTTTGTTGAAGACTACGTTTTGCTGATGGAAGTGCAGTACCTGCTCAGGCCAGCCAAGCATGGCAAAGGGAAACAGCCCCGAAGAGAACCAGGTATCAAGGACATCAGGGTCTGACATAGGGAGTGTGCAGAAGTAAGTAAAAAAAGAAATACATGTGCGTATTTACATAAATAGCAATTATAGCAGATCAGTACTAAAATAACAAAACTATTAACATCCGCTTTTTAACTACTTGGTTGTTGTTTTTAACCTATTGCATTAAGTTGGTTACACCTCCAATTTTCTAAAAGATTATTAAACAACTTATTACCCATTGATGAAGGTTTTCTTCAGTTGGCTATTTGATAATATGTAAAATAACATATATACTGACCAGGACATTTGACCTTTTAGCATTTTAAAAACTTTCACAGTGGATGATTAAGTAAGTCCCATTTAATGATGAATCCAAGTGACAGATTTATGTCAATAACAGAAGGGTGTATTAAAGGGGATAAACAGGACAGAGAATGATACCAAAGTGTTTCAAATCGATGGTGAAACGTTGTGTTGGATAAAATCAAGCCTAGGGCTCATTTGCCTCCTCTGGAGTTGGACACCTGCACTACACAGAACTGACTCCACCCTCACCAAGGAGAAGCACCACTCCATTCTTCAGAGACATGAGCCACCCTCTGCTTAGATCTTTGAGGATTCAAACTGCAGCAGGATCATGAGCCATAACACACCTCAAAGCTTTGACACAACTGCCGAAGATCAGAGGAGACCAAGGAATCCTCCGCAGTCACCTGACCTCAACCCCATTCAACATTTATGGGGACATTCGAAGACTGAGAAAAGCCAAACACACTTTGACATCACAAGAAGCTTTGTGGAACACTTGTCAAATCATGCTGGGATAACATGAGTCAGCAGGTTTTACATCAACTTGTGAAGTCCATGCCAGCTAGGGTGCATTTTGTCAATAAAACAAAGAGGGGACATACCAAGCACCATGGAAGGAAGCTTTTGCAGACAAGCCTCATCAATGCTTAGTAGCAAAGCTCTCTTGCACTTTCTGCCTGAAACTAAACTGAAAGTAAATCTGGAGTAAAAGTGTAGTCCAGAGTTCTTCATAAATCCTGATTAAATAATGTTCATAAAACAATCTTTTTTTTTTAAATTTGATCGAATTAACTCTCCTTAATATTGGCAGCCACATACTGTGATAGGCTCTCTAGTAAACTATGTAATATCGTTATAGTAATAAACTACTTTAAACATTAATGTACAACATTTTTGGTTCCTTATTGGCAGATATGTACTGATATTACACTGACATAATGGCCTGTAATATCAGCTCTTCCAGTGCACTCTCCAGCCTCAGGTAGAGGTAGTTGCAGCACCACAGCGGCGGTAAAATAAATAATTTCAACAGTGGCGGTGTTCACAGCGACAGCAAATGTAAAAAAAAAAACACATTTATGATCAGCGATCAGTGTGATGGATAGTGTAGTAGTAAGGTTTTCATCTGCTGATACAGCAGCAAGTTAAGGGGTTGAGGTAAAGGTGATTCACCCCGAGTCAAAGTAATGGCTTCAGGCTTCACTCCATATTTGACGGCAGCTCTCTGTCTGGCCTCGTCCTCGCTCCGACCCCAAACCCACTGCTCCTACCAGATAAAACACAGACACAACAAAACTGTCTGGGAGAGAATGACATTGGTGTACAATATGGGGTGTATATCAGTATACATCAATGCACATCAGCTATTTAACCCATTATGCCAAGCACTCATCCATTTCTATATCTGTCTGAAGCAAACTTTTTCATGTTAGCCATACTTTCAATACATAAACATATCTACGGACCCAACCTCTTGTTTGTCAGTAGAGTTAGGAAGCTCCACTTGGTAGGCAGGAACCTGATGACCCCACCAAAGCTGCCTAGAAATGCACCAATCACTGCAAAGCAAACAGAGGCACATTGTTGACAACCCGTAACTTTGACACAAGAGTCCATTCTTCATCTGAGTGGTGTCATTTTACGCACATGTCACACCAGTAACAATGAGACACAACACCATTGTTCGCACTCCCACTGTCCCACTCATACGACTGTTACGTAAAAAATACATGATTTTTGTCAAAGGTCTGGACAGTCTACCTGATGCTGGAGAGCCAGTTCTTCCATGTTTTGGTGTAGAAGTGAGGGATGATTTCCAGCTGTCCATCATCCACAGCCTGACAGGGAAAGAAATAGTCACATTTCAGAGATTAATACATGTTGGTATATAAATAGCAGGTCTACAACTGGTTACTTGAAAACATGTGATGCAACTATGATCCTTTAATACATGAGGGTTGACCTAAATATATAGACATTAACCTACCCGTATAGCTTTTTCAGCCATTTTATCACAGCAGACAAACCACTGCTTCTTTAGAAGAGGTTCAATGATATCTCCTGAGCGACTGAAACAGAGAAGAAAGAAGCAAAGGCAAAAAGACAAATTAGAAAGATACAGGAACATTATCAAATTATAGCATTGCCTCTATTGTCTTGTTTGACAAAGATGAAGGAAGCAAGAAGGAGCTTATCGTGACACTGGTGGAAGCCTTTACACAGGTGTGTGTACAAATTCACAGTCAAGATATTTACGCTGTTCTCCCTAAATCAAGTATTAGCTGCTGGTATGGGGTAACCAAAAACCACAAATAACCACAAAAACTGGCTGATCGGGCTGAGGCTGCATGGAGATGTGCTCCTTGTGAAATACCATCGAAACAGCTGTGGAAACAATTTCAGAGCCGCAGCTGAAGGATGCCGTTTGTCATTTCGTCTTAGCCTCTGCACAGTTAGCCGTCTTATTGAGAGCTGTCAGTTACGGTACTCAAGTATACGTACTGTTACTTTACAAAAATAAGTGGGCCTACTCAAGTAGAAGTAAAGGGAAGAATCAAAATAACAACAGTAGAGTACGAAAGTCAAAATTACTCGAGTCATGAGTAACTAGAAATAAAAACCAGCACACTAGTGTCTTTATGTGACGTGAATCTGATTAGTTCAACCATAGATGGTGAACAGAGGTGAACAGACATCTGTAGTAACAGTATTTGTGATGAAAATACAAATCTTCATCCCCTGATTAGCCACATAAACACCAGGACAGTTTGTATCTCTCAAGTGTGAAGAAAATATTACATGATTATTGTACTAATATTAAGTCAGAACGATATTGTTTGCTGCTATATCATATTATATGATCAGGAAAATAAGTGTCAACATGTTAACATGTGTCCTTAAACTTTAATAATCCAGTACGGATGTGTGACCCCCCACATCTGCTCTGTCCCACCACATGAAAACAATAAGATTAGAGAAGTGGCCAAATCAGTCTGTTATCTTTCTGGAAATGTCTAATATGCTCTGATGACTTCACAGCTGCAGTCTGCTGCACTTTGCACTGCTAATTTGTCTGTTAATGTTAGCAGTTAGCACAACTTTAAAAACCTGGGACCAGCTGACCAACAGCCTCTTAATGTAATGTGCAATTTATAAAATAATAGATTAATAAAAGTAGTGCTGCCACACAGACAAAGGATTATCAGGCATTTCAACTCCTGATTATACACTTATATAACACGGCTTTATACAGCCGAAGACATGTCAGAAGACATCTCTTCAACACAGACGTAGACGTCTTTGATATAATGTCAACACTTCACTTCACACTTCACGCTCTGTTAATAATGTAAGTTCATTTTTTGAATATGTTAAACTAGAATTCTTGTCATATCTTACAAATTGCTCCTTTAACCGGAACATCATGTATTTCAAAAGGTATATTTTCCAGCTGGCTGTCTCACATGGGTGATGACAGAAAAGCTGGGCATCCATTTGAATCATTATAGCTGTCTGCAGCAACCACATAATGGCTTAAGCAGTATTCACAATACCCTGCAGTAAAAAAGATAGATAATAATTGAACCTTCACTACAAGGGGCTCTTTGTTCTGTGATTTTGAAAAGTGAATTGGGACACCTCCCTGACCTTAAAGGACAACACAATTTATACTGTTTGGTCTGAGGACCCCAAAATTCACCCTCAACACTCCACCATTAAATAATTCTAATTTCATGATTTAAGTGACCTGAATGAGCAAGTTCACAATATTTTTGTCATTTGACATCAGTATAATGTTATATAGACTATCAGTCGTCCAGTCAAGGCCAGAGACTCTCCAGATAACTGGGAACAGATTTGTTTGTCCCCGTCTGTTACAGCGATTGAAATATTCAGTACATGCCCACATCATCCCAAAAAAAATGGGGGAGTAGTCACTGCTTTGTTTATCTGTGGTTTCTAAATGCTGCTTATATACAATACAGCAATTATTTCTAGATTGCTTTGAAATACCCTGTGCTGCCTTTTGTGAAGAAGTTTGTTTGTGCTGAAAAATATCTATTGAATACATTTGTACAAACAGGAGCAGAGACATGAATGCACACACAGAAATTCTGAATGAGCGTGTGTGTGTTCCAATACCTGCAAATGGGTAAAGTCATGGCATGACTCTGCTTTCCTCTCAAGAGCTTCTTCTCAGCCAAGGCATCCACAACCAGCTGTCTGGCGTCAAAACGCTTCACTCCCTTAAAAAGAGACCAAGTGACAAAAATTTGGTAACAGCTGGAAGAAAACAGCTTGCGTTTTGTATCACTGACCACAGCTGTTTCACAAGGTCTTTTTTTTATCGAAATCCGAGACAGCTGATGAGTCCCTATGAATCATATCGCTTCATCACTTCATATAGTCACATGAAAGTTTTACAGATAATGGTGTTCATGTACCTTCAGCCATTCACCACAGGGGTGCGTCATGGTTCCATCTCCTCTGATCACAGTGACGCGCGGCAGTGAGTGTCTCTGTGACAGCAGGAAGTCAGTGTGGTCGTGAGCAGGAGTCACTTTTACGGCGCCTACAAAATGTGAGCAGGAAAATGCCATAATATAAGAGCATCAGCATTCACTCAGCATGTCCAGGGCTGGATAAACATCTTATAGTCTACATATTTTCTTGGCAATAAACAAGCTGAGAGCCTTTTGATTTTAATGTTTGATGAGACTGTGTCCTAGGAGAGGGCCTCAGACGGTAGTGTTACTGTCACCTGTTCCCAGCTCCATGTCCACCATTGAATCAGTGATGATGGGCAGGAGTCTGTCGGTGAAGGGGTGTCTGCACTGCTTCCCGTGAAGAGCCTGGACAAGGTGGACAAAGCAGGAAGATATGAGCACAGACATCATGTGTTATTCAGATCTGCATTTGCATGTGGCATATTGCACAGTTTGGTAATATAATAATAGAGAAATGTATCATTGCATATACTTTCATTAGTGGTAGTGTAATGAAGGACAGTTATTTAAATACTGTACAATTTTGAGATTCTTCTACTTTACTTGAGCATCTCCAGCCTCTGCTGCTTAATACTTTTACTCCACAGCAATTCAAAAGGAAAATATTGTAGTTGTTACTCCACTACATTTATCTGACAGCTGTTAGCTGGTTACTTTTTCTGGTTAAGACTTAAAATAAAAAATAAAAGTGATGAGCTCTTATATTCATTGTTAAGGGTAAGCAGCTCCACCAAGAACAGACTCCAAATGTAACTTCTAACATGGCATCATTTTAAATAACTGCTTTAAGCTGAAAGATTTCAAATTATGCAATGTTTCAGAAAACCTCTTTTTTTGTAGCTACTCCAATTATCATCTCATGACTTCTCAGATGTATCTTGTGACTCTTTAAAAAGGGCCTGGCCTCTAGGCTGGGGACCACTAAACTAGCTTAGGGCATATAAGTAGTATTAGAGTGTGTAGAGTGAGCCTGATTACCTGTGTGACTGTTAGCCTAGCAGTTATGTTGTTTCTGTTGTTAATCCTATGGCTAGTAGCTAGTTAACCATGTACATACTGTCAATCCACTTGTATATAGATCCTATCACGGGGCTTAGGGGTGGCCTCCTTTGAGTAAGGTTCAGATAATAATAAAAATGTGTACTAGCCTGATATCGAGGATCATCGGGGTGAACAGCTACAGCCACATCTCCCAGCATAGTCTCAGGACGGGTGGTGGACACTGCCACCTCTCCATCTAAAACACAGGGAAAAGGGAGAAAGCAAAATCGTAATATAGCATAATAACAGTACAAGCCCAAACACAAGATGCATGAGGTTTTGAGAAAAATACTTACGGTGGCCTTCTATAGGGTATGCAAAGGTCAGCATTGTTCCAAACTCCACTTTGTTTTCATAACCAGGAACAGACAACATGGTCTGCCCAGACAGCTCCTTTGAGTCAACCTGACAGCAAATCAACAGTTTTAAAGCTGACAAACATATCACCAAATAGATGCAGAACAGAATCAATGATGATGATCCTATCTAAAAAAAATTATAATAGGTGGACAAAAAAGAAAAAGGAACACTTGGTGTGTTGGAATGCAGTAGACCTCATTCTGCTGTCCATGAAACCACTCATGTTTACCAATCTATAGTTGTCTGTGGCATTAGAGATGGACCACCTTAACAGGTTGGCAATACACATTAGGGGCTGAAGGTTTCTCGTGATTTTCTCCAAACGTAAAGCCCTCAGATCAAGGCAAAGGAGAGAAGGACAAATTATTTCCTGTATCCGTCTCAGCAATAAGAAAAGGTTCTTTCAAAATGAAGGACATAAGCATGAAAATGGACTCTTCTTGACTTCAGAAACTGTGTTTTTTGACCAAAAGAAAGAAAGAATCGTGACTAAAGGTCCACTTACTAGATTTTTCTAGAGCTCTGAACTTCATCTCAACTGAGTTTGCTCAGTTGTGCACAGGAAACCAACAGCCTACCGTGTAGAGCACGAGTTAAGTTACTGCCAATGCAAACCAAACATTTCCTACTGCTGTAGCTTCACATTAAAAACATTTTACTGGTGAAATGCGAGTTTACTTTTATTTTGAGCTAAGTGGGTCACTTGGTGAGTTTAGCATCTCTATCGCATATCAAAAACGTGTCTAAAAAGCAAACTACGGTAATTTTCTGCATTTGTTGACCGCAGATCAATTTTAAACATGACAAAGAGTAGTTTTATTCAGTCTGTGGGAGTGCTGAAGAAGAAAAGGTTGATGAAGAGCTGCAGGCAACAGACTGCACACCTCCAACCTCTCAGTGAGGTAACAACTCCTTTTCCCTCATTTACATTACTACGTGCTTTTCCAGTCTGCTGACTGCTCAAAGCGTTTTGTCACATACACAGTGATGACAGGTGCCAACCTGCTCATCAGGAGCAATTTGGGGTTCAGTATCTTGCTCAAGTACACTCTGAGCCAGGAATACGACCCACTCTACCCCCTGAACTACACAAAAGGCTTCGGTCATAGATTAGAAAGCTGAGCAAACGATAGTTTGGGGCTGGTGTCTGTGCAAAAGGAAAAGCTGTGCGTATTACAAAATTTTACATCCACATATGGTAACAGCTATTATTTTGTCCACCTGTGGTATGAATTATGTATCAATGTGAAGCTGTTTCACCTCTATGTCAGAGATGGCAGATTCTAGAGCACAGCTCCAGTTGACCAAACCCTCTGAGCGATGAATCAGACCGGAGTCACACAGCCTGACAAAGGCCTCGGTCACAGCCTTGCTGAAATCCTGAAATTACAAAAAAAAAGAAAGAAAGAAACCTCACCATTATTACAGTTCCATGGTACTAGTTTACTTTTCATTTGGCAAGATTATAGATTATACTTCAATATAATGAAGCTAAGCTTATTGTGTGCTGTTCTGGTGGTGGCAGTAAACTTTAATTTAATTGCAGGCCGTTATTGTGTGGACACAGTCTCGTCTAGTATCCTTTTTTAGGCTGAATTTTGCTTTACATTGTGATGTGTCAGGAAACTGTTCTTTAGTCTATTCTGATATTCTTGGTACATAACACACATTATTTTCTGTTTTGGTCTCAGGTTTGAGCAAGCTAAGGTTACCTGCATCTGACTTTATTCTTAAAACAAATGAAGAACTCGAGAAATGACACTTCTTTCCTGTATTTTCTGTTGTTGAAACAACTTTTTATTTACTAGGGGTTGATTCATATGGCTCCTTCAGGGCCGATATCAATTATTAGAAATCAAGGAGACTGTAGACTGATATCTGGGACCGATATTTGTTGGCAGGAAGAATTAAACTCTTAATGTCAAATAAAAAACTTGTGATGAAACAATTGAGTTATCAGCACTTTGTTCAAAAAACAAGTTTGAAGCGGCAGCCTCATCATACAATGACTCAATCAAACAAAGAGTTTTCCAAGGGATAAAAGATACAT
>OMLP01017234.1:27799-51049 GCA_900302685.1 Spondyliosoma cantharus
CCATTCTCAGTACTTTAATAACGGCTATGGGGCTTCTTGTTTCAAAAGTAATCAGAAAAAATAGCAAAAATGACATTAAAAGTTTTAAATAGATATTTTTCAGGTGGTTAAATACGTGACAAACATATGTGACTGGCGACTTACTGGATCCATTGTGAAACACGCTCTACGCCAGTCCAGAGAAGCTCCGAGCCTCCTCAGCTGGTGGTAGATCTCCTCTCCTTTCCTTGGACACACATGGAGAAAAACACTCAATGAAACAAACAGCATGCAGTCCAAAACAGCAGATGGGAAGTGAGGATCTGAATGTGATGACTCACTCATTCTTCCATTTCCACACCTCCTGTAGAAACTCCTGCCTGGTGAGGTCCTGTCTGCGCTTCCCGTGTGCCCTCAGCAGTCTTCTCTCCACCACGGTCTGACGGACACAGAAATGACTGAATGAGAAAGCTGTTCAGCAACCGTCATCATTCTCTGCAAAAAACGCATTCTAAAGCTCATATGAAGCTTCAGCAGTCTGAGACACTGAAAGCAACCTGGGCACATTCAAAAGATATCGAACAAACAAGGACTGTGGATTTTGTGCCCCATCATGTACACTGGACTTGTATTAGAAAGGGATCTCGTCTGCGTCTGAACATTTACAGCTTACGACAACTCCTTTAACTTACATGTTGGCATGTAAACGTGATTCTAAGAGCAAATGTGAGCCTATTCTTTCAATCCTAAATCTTCATGAAAGAGGAGGAAGAGAAGAACTCACCTGTGTTGCAATACCTGCGTGGTCACATCCAGGGACCCACAGTACTCTGTGGCCTTGCATCCTTCTCCTGGTGGATTACAAATTTATATATTACTGCTCCATCAACAGATAAGCCTTCTCAATCTGTCTCAGTGCTCAACTATCCACAATCATCACTATACATAACATGCTGTGTAATTTGTTGGCAGTTACCATCGAACCAGAGCGTCTTCTACAGCAACAGTCAGAGCATGGCCCAGGTGAAGAGTGCCAGTCACGTTTGGTGGAGGAATACACAGAGAGAAGGTCTGATCCACAGAGTGAGATAACCTCTCCTGACGGACATAACAGGATGGCATTTTAGGGTTTGAAAGCAGATGAGAGTCTAAGTCCTCCCTTTTTACAGTCAAAAACATGTCAACGTGACATATTTCGATACTTCAAAGTAATAGAATTAACTTTCTTTGTTTAGCACTTTTTATATCCTAGTTGCTTTAACAAATGACATGAGGCATTTATGACATTATATAATAGCAGGTAGACTGGATAAATTTAAAGAAATTAGCAAAAAGAGGTATAAAATACTACAAGTTAATTAAAAGCAAGCCTAAATGGCGTATATTAAAACAGAGAAGTACTGTACTATAACAGTAATTAATTTCACAGTTAAGCTAATTAAGCCAAAATGACATGACTGCAAATGCACAGCCATCGTTGGTTGCAAATCTAGACTTAGTAACTGTGAAAAAAGTTATTGCCTGTTGTGTATGGGCTTATGCCAAGTTCCCACTACAGGATTTTAGCCCTGATCGTCCACTCCCCAACAGTTTTTGGAGGTTGGTGCATGCTGCAATGAATGATGCGTGAACTGTTAAAAGACGTAATCCAGGAGCAGCGGGCCGGCTCGCCGACGCGTCACCAACATCCGCGGGATATCTTGCGGCTAAATATCTGATTGAGTCGCAGACGCGGAGCCAGGAACGAGCTACTGCCAATGAGAGCAGCCGTTCCTCTCCTCCGTTATCAGAGCAGCTCTCTGAACCCATTCTCGTCATGCATCTTTGTGTATGGAGCACAATAATAGCTTACGGTTTCTATCTGAATACATAGACTCAAACTGTTGAGTATAACCATGTCGTTCTTGCTGAACCACATCACGAGCAGACAGTTTCATGCTTTCAGTTGAATAAATAATCCTCACTGCCTGCACATCTTCATCCATCCTGTCACACATATTATTTCCTTTCCTTCCCGTTTTCCACATTTTACACACAGACACATTCAGACAGACACATCCACACGGTGAAAGCAATACCGTCGACGTTAGAGTGGGCGGGAATTATTGGATACAGTGATCCACAATTTATAACAAATGTACACGGTTGTAAAGTAGGAGGCTGATAGCTTCTTCCCTTCTTTCTATCCCCTACTTCCAGCCCCCTACTTGGATCATCTTCAAACTCATTTTGATCTCACATCGGCACACCTGTAAAGTTTCCTGACTGCATCTGACACGGATCTGACGCTTTTGGCATTACAAATTCTGTCCACAGAGAGGGTGCAGAGGGTTCAGGTGGAGCATCCGGAGGACATTAGAGGGGAAATATCCCCATAAAATATGATCCAGTTTCACCCAAATCAGTGGATATTATGCAGAATTACAATGTGTAGTAAACCATGATCGTAAATCCTTTGCAAGTAAAAGAGTGGGGGGCTCTGGGTGCAGGTAAAATGGAGAAAATTATCTCTGTTAATTTGCACATACTATCAACACCGTTGAGCAGGTTGAATATCAGTTCCTGTTTAAACACAATTGCTTTTTTTTTTTTTTTTACTTTATATAAAATCATTTATACCAGAGGGCGTATGAAAGTGAAGTGAAAGTTGTTTTTGAATTACTTTGTATGTAAAGGTCATTATTGTTGTGAATAAATGATAACATATTTAAGAAATTGTTACAGTTGAATGTGTTGCTCTGTTCTAAAACCCTCACGTGTTGCTCTGGACTGAAGAATCCCTCTTTCTCCCACCACTGATACCAGCTTGACTCCACATACTCTGGACTGTACTGGGACGGAAGCAGCAAGGTGGTGTCTACAAGGGGGAAAAAAAACACTTTGTTAAGTCTGAAGAAATACACAACAGGTACACATGCTGGTGCTCCAAAAGTCCAACACCAGTGACAGCAAGTCAATCACCTTTTTTTACCCCAGGAGGTGTTTTAGCAGTGTACTCTATCTTCTGCTTCTCACTCCATTTCCCTGCCTCCTCTTCAGCAGTCTGTAAACAAAAAAAATGTAACATTCAAACAGGGTTGGGTCAACTATCGAAGTTTCTGCTATACCATTTATTCCACGGTAACTGCCACTTTAATATCTCTCAGTGTGTTGGGACAGACTGTTTTAAATAGCATATTATTTTTGCATCAGCGCGGTGAAGTGCTGATTTGTCATGTATTCAATCTGCTGCATTATGCAAACAGATAACCATGCATGGGTATTTTATGTTTGTTTGAGTTTCTCAATCAATTTGCTTGAAATATATTACATCACAAAATATATCAATAGTGATTTTAAATACAAATCATATATAAGGAGTTATAGGAACATGTGCACATTGGCCACCTCAAACCCTGGACTAGCGGCATGTGGTATCATTTTATAAATAACACAATTCAATTATTTTTTGATTGATTAAGGTGCAAGTCTAAGCAAAAACATGAGGGCATGAAGGTATGGCATGGACATAAACAAATATAACAAAATCGGTACAGGATGACAACCCTGTTCAGTCTAGTGCGGTCAATTTGTTATTTATATATAAGAGAAAGCTGTTTTCAGATCTCGGGCCAGAATAGGCACCAGAACCAGAGCTGGATGACTGGGCAACAGAAACAGGCTCAGCAGACTCTACAGACATCATGACAGAGCTGAAGAGACCAAAGAGAACATTGAAGGAGGACACGTAAAAGAGAAAAAGAGAAAAAGAGACAGTGACTGAGCGAGAGACGAGAGTAAATCTCAGACTGACTTCTTTTTGTCGGTGGTGACAGCTTCACTAATGAAAAGGCTAAATGAAAAGAGTAAATAATATTCACTGGCTTGCTAAATTATATGTGTTGTGTTGTTGCACTGGCTTGATGTTTGGATTGTAAGTTCTCAACTCACTAGTTTTCGATCATCTTTTAGCATGGCAAAAATGCATGAGTATGCATGTTTACTTCAGGCCCCTAACATTAGTTAGACCCCGACAAAGCTCAGATTATGGCTCAAGACCTGGTCCAGAGCCTTAAGACTGACAATAAAGGCGACATTTTGCTTTATGGTAAGTCTTTCTCAGTTTTACAGCCACTTCCCTCAGATTTTCTGAGTTCTTGTCAGCCAGCCGAGACAGTCCTAAACGGGGCTGACGCAAACCTTACCTGCTTTTGTTTGTTTGTTTTTTTTCAGTTACAAGCATTGCAACATTTTTTCTCAGTAACAGTTTTTGATCAATATTTAGGTATTACTCACGTTAAAGAATCTTAAGCCTGTGTGACTCGGAGCGGGTGCAAAGATTCAAAGACTTCCCACATGGGATGAGTTCAGTGAAAGTGAGGTTGGGCTAGGTGTTCCCCATTTCAGGTCCCTTTGATCGAGTCCATACTGCAACACCAGCAAGTTTGTTTGAACTGGTTCTGCCAATGTGCTCCAAACAGCTTATGGTTTATATGCTTTGAGTTGTGTTTATATGCATCTAATATTTAGAATGTGGAGACAGACAGTGATGCATTATTCAGAGTTGTTTGATACCTACCTCTACTTACCTGTGAGAAGCTTAAACCTGTAAGTAAAGTATACTTTGTATTATACTGTGTTTAATGACACAATTGTTGTTGTTAAACTGTAAACACCTTTTGTTTTGGCTCGAAAGGCTAGAAAGAAAGAATCCTTAACGTAAGGTATCTTTGCTCACGTGCACTTTTTGTATCACTCTTGGTTATGTATGCTGGCAATATATCGATTTATGTTTGTCTATTGTACAGAAAATCAGCCTCCCATTCTATCATCCCTACATATACCTGATCAACCATTCATATTAGATGGGTAAATGGCTCGTTGATCCTTGTGTTCAAATGAGCACGCCAGTCACATGTTCTATGGTCCAGTCACCCCCCTGAACAGAACTGGACATTCAAGTACACAGTCTTCTTCATCGACGTTATCTTTGGTGCTTCCTCCATACCAGCAACCCCCACCTTTATGGAAGTGCAACATTCATTTGCTGGATTTCCCGTTCTTGCCTAAATGTATGTGTGAAGGACTAACCCAACATTATCATATGATTGATCATGAACGCCAGGTTTGACGTCAGTACAGCGTCACACTGTCAGACCCAAGCTGTCTGTACAAAGACACGTATTTTTGTTTTATGCTTATTTCCTACTTACACTGCGTTGACTTGACAGTATAGCCCTCTCCCGCTCTCGTCTACGCCTCTGCTTCTCCGCCTGGGGCCGTGGGACGGAGTGTGGAGGCTTGGGTGGGTTGCTCGAACAAAGTCTGACAGCTCCGCTCGCTGCCAGCCTCGGGACCCGACATGCCCTCCACATTCTCAATGACAGCGAACTGAGCTACAACCAAACGCTGGTTGTTGATTCCGATAAGCTATCATACAATTTATCGACCCGCGAAATAAGTTTATCTACGAGGACGGTCCACATTTCCACCTGCTAAAGTTAACTTACTGTCCGTCCAGTGCACCGAGAACATGCGTACCACGACCTTTCGTCATTGTAAACACTTTGTTCAAAGCAAGCCCAGGTCCTATTCTATAATGTTCCCACTCATATGTGAACACTGAATCAATGTATAAATTCGAATAATAATGTCATTTCATATTTCTGATAAGATTTGATTTTTTCGGATGGCGTTTGCTGACGGACCGATTAAACTTCACGGACAACAGGAAATAATCTCTGTCCGTCTGGAAATATCTTCCCCGCAACACCACTGTCAAGCTACACAGTGAAACGAAAGAAGGATCCTGTCTTCGTTTAAAAAATAAAACAATTATTGGAAACGATGTCCTGCCCAAATGTTACATCAATGTCCCAAGTGCTGTTTCATTGCATAAAATGATCTTATACGCAGTGGTTTGTCGTGGTTTTTACGTTTTGTTGCGCGACGCCATGATGAACACAAGCTAGCCGACGGTCATTTGGACGTGACAACATTACACATCCGCTATCAATCGGCTAACTCACTTTCAACTTGACTTTGTGTTGGTTCCCTTCTTACCGAAGTGCTCAGCGCCTCATAGTCATCGGAATCTCCAACCTTCACAGTTTGCGATTTGAAGAACCAGGGTCGGTCATCGTCGTTATCGTAACGTTACATTGGAGACACTGACAGTCGACTGGTTGTTTTTTTTTTTTTTTTTTTTTTTTTACACCCTTAAGCTAGCTGACGTTAACGGTATCGTTAGCAAAGCGGCCCCAGGTATGGCGGAGGTTCCCGGGACATCGAGTGAGACGATAACGGAGACCGTCGAGACGAGCACACCGCCTCCGCCCCAGCAGGTGAATAATGATGGAGGGCTGGTCATGGACACGTTTTGGACTGTTTTGCCAACAGAGCACGAAGCCGCTTAGTGTTTAAGTGTTTCAAGCCCGTACGAGGCCTCGCTACTTGTAGATAGCTTTAATGTTGTCCATGAAATATATAACATGACTCTCAGCCCTGCCCCAGGAAGCTTAACAAGGCCTCAACTGTCCCGTATCACTAAGTTACAGTTAAATGACAGTGCATGTTTGGGTGACAGCTAAGTGCTATTGATACATCAGCCGCCGTATGTCTCGGTGTGCGCAACATGGGCTAGTGTGTTTAGCATGTGTTCATGCTGTGGAAGAACTAGTTTGTCTACAGAGATCCCTGAACCCGAACCCCATCCATCACCTCTCAGATGAAACTGAAAGTCCGACTGCAAGCCAGGCCATGTTGGGCCCGCATCAGTGCTAGACCTCAGTAATGCTCTGGTGGCTGTAACGGGAGTAAATCCCTGCGGCCAGGCTCCAACATCTGTAACGGAGACAGAGACCAGAGGGATGGGGGCTGTGTGACGAGGAGCACAATACTGCTCATGGTGTCACAATCTAATGTTCAAATGCTTTTTGTTGTTTGGCTCTCCACCCATTTTATCTAGATATGGGTGGAAAGCTTATCAGAAACACTTATCAGAATCAGAAATACTTTATTGATCCCCAGCGGGAAATTGCTCAAAAATGTGCTTAAAAATTGGGCGTGGGATGATGTGCTTATTTATCGGCACCTCATAATCTATATAGTTCCATAGTCAATGCACAATTACATTTCTGAAGACCGCATTTCACCTGCTAGTCCAATATCACTTTGGAGGAATTTTAACAGTAATCATTATTGTCTCTTGGTCAACTTACAATGAACAAATTAAAAAAATAATAATAATAATAATAATTACACACGTTTGTGTTTTTCAATGCATTGATTTTACACTCTTGGAAAAGATGGTGAAAAGAGATCTCGGACTTTCAGACCAGAATAACAGGTTTAGTCAAAAATAATTAAAAAAAAAAAAATCAATGTTGAAGTCCTGGTTTGTGCTCTGGTGTTTTTCACTGAAAAACAATATGAGAATAACAGACAGATGGATAAATGGTTCAACAGCCATTTTATTTCAAGAAGTTAACTTGTTTCCATGTCGATGAATGAAATCTAAGCTAATGTCACAGTCTGCTGCCTGTCTGAGAGGTCTAAAGCAAGAGGAGGGTGGGTTGTGTTGTTATTAATGTCATGTCTCCAGCTGTGGAGAGCAGCCTCCCCGCTGCACTGTTAGCTCCGGGGATGTCATTACTGTCCAAAATGTTGAAGGGTGTGGGTTTTTTTTTTTTTTTTAGACGGAACAGACTGAGCAAGTTATATACAGTATACTTCACATCAGAGCTGGTTGAAGTGTGTAAGTTCTGCAGTGTGTGTTGGTCAGCCTGTCTCATTTGTCAGCGCTGGAGTTCGCTGCTCTGCAAAGTATGCCAAATATCTTTTTTTAGCCTCCAGGTTTACTCTCAGGGCCCTGTTGCGGAAAGCCGGTTTACTGAAAATTCTGAGTTCGTTAAGCCTGAGAGGTCACTTAAACCATGACTCGGTTACTGCGGTAACATACTCAGTGAATCTAGCTCGCTCGTGGGCAGGTTTTCTTCAACAAAAGCAATTTTCACAGAGATCTACATTTTACATTTAGGGCATTTAGCAGACGCTTTTGTCCAATGCGACAGTAATTCATACCTGCATACATACACTGATGGCGGTGGCTGCCATGCAAGGTGCCAACCAGCACATCAGCAGCAGTCTGGGGTTCACACTTCAGAATGTCCCACCCCACAGACGTCGTCTCGCCTCTGTTACAGCTGTGTTACTACCTCCACTGACAGACTGGAGGCTGAACGAAACCGCCCCCCGCTCCTTGAAAAGGTAGTGTGAATGGGGCCACAGTCTGAGTTTCTCTCTTACTCCTTCCTTCCTGCGTAGCCTGCTGAAACAGGTCCCTGGTTATGCAGCCCACTGAATATGCACAGTAGTGATTCTCCTGCTGGCTCCGCCCTCGAGTTCATGCTCAGCACAGAGAGCTTACATTGTGATGACGTCACAGATTTTTAAATCCCTTTTTGAGGGTTAAGGAAAGTCTTACGACCATGAAACCTCCATGAATCTAACGTTCAAAATAGAAAGATTCGTAATTGAACTTGTTGCCCCGTCAACGGTTTTATAGATTTCTCTCATAATGGTGGTCCATTGGATAAATACTTAATAGACGGCAGAGGAGTGTTTCCCTGACTTGGAGCCAGGACTGTCCCGCTGTGTGATGGCATAGTCAACGAATACGCCCAGTGTCTCACAGCAGACCTCTCATATGTTACAGGAGGGACGAAGCCTGACAATCAAGCTAAGGAAGAGGAAGACTGAGAAGAAGGTGGAGTGGTCCAGTGACACTGTCGACAACGAGCACCTGGGAAGAAGGTCTTCAAAGTGTGAGTTCATCTTATCTATCAGCACACACTAACTGCTGCCACACCCCACTGCAAACCAACCAATCAGAATATGGTATGCAATGATGTATGATACAGATAATAGTCACATGAAGGTGTTTTCTTGAGTATCAAATCAATCGAGTGATCGTCATCTGTACAGCCATATTCAGAGGGCTAATGCTTGAGCTTGAAGATTCTCTGAAATGACAACACATATTGGGTACAGGTGTAGCCCACAGGTTGACTGACTGACCTAATGGCAAAACTCAGAATGATGGATATTCTGTGTGAATATAAGTAAAGACTGAGCGTGGTTCATATATGCCTGGAACACTGACACTCTTTCTGTCCATTAGAAGAGGGGCGCATACAGTCATACCGAGTACAACATAGAAACATTCCTTTAGAGCAATGGGCAGCCACTGTACACTGACATGCCCAATGATGGCATTTCAGAGTAACCTAACTATTGTGAAAATGATTAAAGGTGTTGTATAGTGGATTAGGATCACATAAAAAGGTTTTTACAATCTAAAAATGATTTTGATTTCAAATGTTCTTTCGTATGGGCTCGATCTTCTTTCACATTCGTGCACAAACAGACTGATCTCAGAGGTGCAGTCGATTTAAAAAAAAAACGCCTTGGAAAAGTTTGTTTTGTAAAAAAAACTGCACGGAATGGTGGCCGCCGTACTTAAATAATGGTAAACATGGTCAACTACTGCGCCTTGTGCTGTAAAGTTGGACATATTTTAATGTAAAAACTGCAAGAAGAAAGTGATGTGCAGAAGAGGAGTGCCAGCCAGACGAAACGTTCCTGGCAGTGTCTGTGCAATTGGCACCGTTGTTTATTAAAATTTAAATAACTTGATCAATCAAACAGCAGCTGAAAGGCTATTTTTACCCCACTCTCACTTGAGCAAGAATGAAGGGCTTACCATGTGCCAGTAAAGGCATTAGCTGCAGAGGCAGATCATGTGGATCAGTCTTAATCCTGTATCTTGTGTTCCAGGCTGCTGTATTTATGAGAAGCCCCGACAGTTCGGAGAGTCCTCCTCTGAAAGCGAGGGAGACGATGACGATGAAGGGTGTGGCAGCGCTCACTGCATCCTGGGCCACGGCAGGAGAGGCAATGGACAGAGAGGGGGTGGGGGTACCACAGTGCCCCCGAACGCCGGAGGGTCACATACCCACTAATGGGCGCTGCAGGCTGATTTGTGGGGTCCGAGCGGTTTCTCACCACAACAAAACTTATTTTTTTTTAGTTTAGTTCCATCACTGAAGTACGAGCAGGCCTGATGCTGCGTTCCTATCGTGAGTCAGAAAGGTCAGCTGCTGGACCGCGATGCAGCGTTTGTACTGCAGCTCTGCAAAACTCAGAGTAACGTGGATTATTGAATTGGCCAAATTGAAACCGCTGCTCTCGTTTCATCCCTTTAAAGCAGGATCAGTGTTGTGCCAATTGATGTATGTAACGTGGACTGATATCTCCCAAGTTCACATTTTAGATCTCAATCAATAAGGAGACGTGCTGTAGTATTAATGGAGTTTAAAGGGCATTACCAGTCTTTCTGCATGTTTTAGCCTTTTATTACAAATCAAGCGCAGTATGCATTACTTCACTGCTGAGCATTTTTCAAAGCACATTTATGGATGGTAGAATTTCCTATTTCCCTACTTTCCTATTTTCCAGGCACTCTTTGGTTCTACTGATTTCATTCTTGTGTGAAAATAAACTTTGAGGTCTGTTATCCATCACGGTGAACAACAAGTTTTGCTTTTATTTTTGGCAGATTTGTTGTGTGGACATGCGAGTAGGGTCGCAGTTGAAAAAAGGTACTGACTTTACATAAACATATACTGTAAATGTGTAAATATATATTGGCAGATGTTGCTGATTAAGGGACTGACAATTATCTTTTTTTTTGGTACAAAATGTCTCATCCACCTGAATCCAAACGGATTACTCAAGTTTGGAGCCTCTACAATCATGATTTTTACCACCTGGAAATTATTCAAAAGTGAAAAAAGATGCTCAGGAAAATAGTCAGCAGCAGTAATGTAAACTGTGTAATTTGTCAAATGAACTAAAAATATGCAAAAACAATGGTAACATGCTTTAAATGGTCCATGTTGTGTAGTGATGACACCTCACCAAGTCGGGATAAGGAACCACAGATTGTATCATTGAATCAGCCTAGTTAAAGCTTCTGTTCTTTGTTTTAAAAGCTAAAACACATTTTATCATCTGCCAAAGTGACATAATTAGCAATGGAATGGGAGGAACTGTCTGTAACCCCTCAATATACATATTTAAGGAGTTGCAGTGCTGGAATTCTCAAAACCCATGTATTTATGCTGTTTTTACCCCTTTTACTGCAAATCACATTCATGTACATTACATAACTGCGACTTCAGAAAATGGAAATACTCAAGTAAATTATCTTAAAATGGTATTTAAGTACAGCACTTGAGCAAGTGTGCTTTTTGCATTTCATCACTGGTGATTCTTAATTTTAACTTTAATATTTGAATATTTAATATTTAATTTGAACTTTTACTGCAAATGTATTGATTCCTATTGATCTATTAATTGGTGTCGGTATCGTCCCAGTAAAAAAACATATTGACCTCTATTGAATCGCTTCAGGTCTTAGAGACATCGTATAAAGATACACTGAGAACCTTCATCAGACTTTAAAGATATGATTTTCATCCTGTTGTAACGGTCGCCGCCCGTTAAAATAAAACAGGCAGTTTGGAGTGCTGTGGAAAACGATGACCTTTGATTTATCATGAATTGGATTGAAACATATAAAGGCACCAGTTATATTGTCACGATCAGATCACTGCAGAGTTGATTCCACACTTGTCATTCAGACAGGACGTGCGGTCACGGTTCGCTTTCCCTGGCAGTGTAGACTTTCTGACTCCGAGGCATCTCAGGAACGCAGCATTCAGTACATTAGGAGCTTTGGAGATGGTCGTAGAGAGGCCATGAAATGTTGTCCGGCTGTTTATTTTCCCCTTTGACAAAGTGGCACAGTTATTTTGCTGGTCTTATTTTCTTAATTATACTTGACATGCAGTTGACCACAGTCTGTATAGTAACATTGCACTTACAAACCGATAAGCGAGAAAAGAAAAGATTGAAGATTTGACACCACCACAGATCTCACTTGTTAGGATGAGTATTTGGTGATTCTGAGACCAGTGTTGATTAATGCTACACAAGACTGGAATATAGATAAAAGGTATGTATCACTGCACAGAAAGGTATAAAAGGCTTGTGCTACTTTTTGTGTGGCGATACAGCTGGCAGATGTAGTTCAGCTGAAAGAAAACAGTTCTCACATGATAGTACTCACAGCAAAGTCTATGGATTACTTTCCGTAAATGGGTCATGACTTCTGGAAAGAGTCATTGCTGTTGAGATTTTGAAATATGTAATTTCCTTGCCAAGTGCCATCTAATTCACTATATTCAAAAGAAGGCAGACAACTCCAAAAATCGGCAACTCGAACCAAACAATCTAGATGGACGAGCAGCACTGCAGGTCAGAGGATAAATATGTATTTTTTTGATTTAGGGCTGACTAACCCTATTAACTCCTCGGGATAAAGCGCCCCAGGTTCCCAGTATATTCAGCTGCATGTCATCGGTTCAAAAAAAAATCTTCAGTTTCACTTGAGAATTCTACTTAACGATAAAAGATGAGTGTTTTTGTTGTGCTTTTTCCTGCCGTGCTCTGCAGAGTGACGGACGTGTTGACTGATGAAGTAAAATTGATTAAAAGCAAAAATGCAGCGCTCTATGAAGGGAGGTCCACTCCCAACCAGGCTGTACATATGTAACTGGGTTGCAGCTGATGTGGCGTACGGGAAAAAGCATGTCTCAGCTATGACCAAAACCTCAACTGATGCAGGCTCCATCATCCAGTTTTCAGACCATGTTTGATATGTGACAGTAGTGTGGATTACACTTATTTATGCTACCACTTTATGTACTATCTTACACATTGGCATTGTTGCATACTGTATGTACACTGTCCTTGTACTGGTGATGCACCTTTCTGTATATACTATTAAGCATCATGAGAGCAGATTTAATGTGAATTAAAGTTTTGAACAGTGATTCAACTTATAAATGTGTGTGTATTACATACGGGTGTGACGCCAGGTGGTTATGCATACTTTCGCAGTCCCCACTAAGGGTTATAAGAGCTGAAGAAAACATCCCTTGTCTTTTCACCTGAGAAATTTGGATGAGAAAGTGGATAAAAAGACGAGTCAACTTAATCTCTGTGTCGAAGCATAAATGCTAAAATGTACGTGGTCGTACTCTGATCCAAGGCTGGATTGCCCACCGCGGGAAAATAAGTAACCTCCCAAGATTCCCCGGGCAATAGCCTCAGGTTGACAGTGGGGTAATTTGTTTGACTGTACCTTTGTGAGGGAATGTAAGGATGTAAAGACCTTAAAGGTGCAATATGTAAGAATTGGCCACCTGTCACTTTCATACTCGAAACAGACAGGGGGCTCTGGGACCAAGGGCGTGTAAGTGTTTACACCGGATCTAGCTGGTTAGCATGCTAACTTTAATAGACATCATAATGCCAAACCTGCTATTTATTCATATTCTGTCTAATTCTTCAATGTTTTCAACTGAAATTCTCACATACTGCCCCCTTAAATCTACAATTTTTTTAGTAACAACGGATCACGTGAGAGGAGTGACTCATGGTGACACACCCTCAGAAAATGATAGACGGTTAACTTCAGCCCTGTTTTTTTTTACACTACCTGCCGAGCACCGAACACAAAGCCGACAGTTGGCCAACCACTAGTTGGTGAACATAGTGCGGCATTAAACAGCAAAAGAGTCTGAGATTTTTTCTTAGGAGTCAGAACCGCAGAGTAAAAGACTTGAGGACCTGTCCTGAAAAATGTAGTCAAAAGTATCAAAATCACAAGATGATTCTGATCATGTACTTGGCTCACAGCGGCCGCTCGTGTCCTGAGGCTTTCAGAGGGTGATCATGGTTTGAATCTTGGATGCAAGATTTGCCCTGACAGGGTAATGATGCACAAAATACCTACTGGCTAAAGCTACTGCTAGGAATTGCTCCAGTTGGGTTAATCTTTCACTAACAGCATGTCTGTTTTTCATACTTAACAATACTTTAACGGTAATGCAGTTGATACGGTGAACTGAAGTATGACAACGTAAGTTTGACAGGTAAAGCAGGCACGATATTTGTTTTGATGGTCTATTGAACTCAGATCAATTTCAAGTGTCATGCAAGTTGATTTTCACAGCATTCTGAAATGACTGGAAGAAAAAAAGTATTCCGGAAAGGTAGGAAAACATACGTCAAAAATGCAATTTAGTCGTGGTGTAATGTAGACCAGGGGTTCAATTACTTTTAAATGGTTCACCGGGTTCCATTTGGGGAAAATTGATACAGATCAGTAGGTTATAGACACAGTGATTTTGATTTATTATTTCGTTAAAAGGTGCAATATGTAAGAATTAACCAACTGTTGAATTCATTCTCCCAAAAACAGGGGCAGCATATCACCAGAGAAACAGCTAACCGACGCTAACTAATTAACTGACTGTATATAAATCCTGTCAGTAGATATCTCTCCCTTTCACACAGACGTCATCTTGCCACTTTTGTGACTCTGTCAATACCTCTCCTGGCGGATCAGAGGCATAACCAAAATGGCCCCCATTCTGCCTGTGTAACTTTCACGGAGGCGGCGAGGCGGAATTACGGCGCAAGAATATTGCCTTGAAAAGGCAGTGTGAATGGTACTTTTATTGTGGATTTTAAAATGTGTGGAAAATCAAAACAAAGACGGAATCAAAGAACAGATCAGTTTTTATTTAGCCAAGTGAGAGCATTTAACTTCAGTGTAGTGTTAAGTTCAAAGTGGCCATAAATAAGATGTACAGTAATAGATCACAGCAGATACTTCCCTCTGACTACTTCCAGGTTAAAACTACATAAAAGGTATTGGTGAAGTCTTCCTTCCTTATCTAAGGAAGTGGGACAGCGTTTCTTCAGCTACAGTGATCCTGCACTTGTTAGGTCTGTTGGCTGCTCATATAAAAATAGCTTTTTGTACAAGGGAACATCAGCGTTAATATCACTGCAAAAAAGCTCCATGTAAGCAAACAATGAATAAAAGGCCGCAAAGATTTTTAGACATTGGGTCACCTTCTTGGGACTCAAATTGTTGTAAAAAACAAAAACAAAACCTAATATAGTTCGACATTCTCTCTCGAAATCTGTACATACCAGTATTATGAAATCTTCTATTAAAATTAAAATACTTACCCTCCATTGTGTGTACATTTGAAAAAATGTCAAAATCCAATTTTAATGTTTGAAAATGCATAAATACTGACAACTTTCTGCTGATTTTGAACCTCAAAGACTTTGGTAGACAATGTGGAACCTAGACTGCCCTTCTTTATTTACTACCTAATTTTATCTGTCATAATGGCAGCGCTCTATGGAAGCTCTGAGTGGCAAGTGAAGAATATTATGTTCTCTCTCCTATGTCCTAACGTTTTGTCAGGATAATCATCCTGAGTTCCTTTTTTTTTTTTTTTATCTGTGAAAACAGGTGGGTAAAAGCTTTTCCAGGAGAAAAAAAGACATTCAATTTGTGAATCCAAGGTGAACTTTATAATGTTAATTTTGGCCACAGGAGGCCGAAGGCACAAGAGGCTTTGAACTCCCCTGGAGGAAAACATGAATGCTCTTAGTCCTATTGAGAACATAGTGTAGTGGTACACTTCAGCCTCTTGTGGCCGAAATGAGTATTACAAAAACAAACTCTAAAAATGTGCTGAAGAAAAAAAAAATTATCTCTTGCCAAACCTTTTCTTATAATAATAATGATCTTTTTTTAAAGTCAGAGACACAGGTGGGAAAACAATTTAGATCAGATGTAGAGAATGGGGCACCAAAAAAAATTCATTCATGTCAATATGGCAGTCACTGGCATAGGGGTATAGTGAAAAGTACTTGCTTTATAAGTTCTTATTTGAATCTGGCAGTAGTTATGCATTTGAATGAACATGGGCTTTTAACACATTTTGTCATTCATCATGTGTACACACATGAAAATTACCTTAAATTACTTAATTTCAATGTCACATTTACAGGCTGTGATACAGGTAAGGAATCTAAAGCATCACAAAAATCCATAAAAACACATACTTGTGTCCCAACGGTGGCCTACATTCCCAATAAAAAACATTTTGAATGTTTCAATCAAGCAATATCAGGGAACATGACATAAGGCATGAAACAACTGTGTACAGAGAAAACATTACAATGTGTACATTTACAATCTCTCAGACACTTTCTCAGAACAAGCAACAATAATAGTGCCACGTTCATATGATGAGGAATCTCAATGCGTTGTACTCCATGCACTGTAAGTGGTAAAGTCTGGACATGCTGCTTTCACAGGTCACACAGGGCTGTCAAAATATATAAAGTACAAAACAGACTGACCAGTGGAAATGTTGGACATTTGATAATTTACAGTTGTAAACAAGCAGCAACCACACCAGCTGATGATGAAGCCACTCATTTCATGGCTATTAGATGATCACTGGTCAGAGACAGTGCTGACTTACGGCTTAAATATTGTAGATTTATTAATGTCAGTGTGATTGTGTGTGACTTAATTTGCTGGTGCTTAAACCTATAAGTCAGCATTGGTGGTTACTACTTGCTCATCCCTCCTCCAGGCTTCCTCCCTCCTTTTTGCTCCAATAAAGGCACATACACATCAGCGTTGTGTTTCTAGGGGTCAGCTGTGTGAATCTACAGGTCAAAGTTGAACAAAGGACAGTGGACAAATTCAAGTGAATCTACTGGAGCCAGTAAGAGATCACTCCAAAACAGTTAACACCTGGTTATTTCTGTTGTATGAGCTTCAGGTTAATTAAAGATGTGATGAATATGTCAGGGACAGGTGTAGTCGTACAGTCATTGAGAATTTTGACCTTTCAGAAATTATTTTCTTAGTGTTTTGGCCTGACTTCCAGGAGCTTTGATATTATCTGATATTTGAACTTCAGTTAGTCTGAGCTTCTGTGCCATGGGCGAGAGTTGTTTTATTGTTTTTTGTTAATGCAGTGGTTTGTATTGGTTTGCATTTTCCCCCCTGGGTGGTACTGGATTAAACTTCTACTAGTTAAGGCTGTGTATTTGGCTGTTTTGCATTGAAATTTGTTAATTTTTTTCCACACAGAGTGAACCAAAGGCAACCTGTTCCCAAACCAGGTGACTGTTGCATGCTGATTCATAGTCCCACAAGACAAGAAATAAAATGAAAACAAGACAAAATGAAATAGAGTATTTCCTAAATATTGGGTGTCTCTCTTTTTTGACATAATAGACATTTCTTGAACATTCAGGGCCTCTTTCATTTCTGATCCTGACAATACAAAACAACAAGAGAGGCCAAACTGCGATAAAGTGTAGATCAATAGTGTTGAAAACAAAGTCACATTAACACAATTTCTAGGAGTTTATAATGAGTGTGCAACACGATTCTTACATCACACTGCAGAAAGCAGTGGTACAGCAGAACAGTCCATGTAGTCCCGCTGTTGTGATGTCAAACACTTGGTGGCATCCGGAGTAGACAGCAACTTCTCACTGCGGGAAGACACAATTCTTTTAATAAACAGCTAACATTTGCCATTTTGGACAGTGCAGTTGTAATGCATACTCTCAAATTGAAAGACCGTGTTTTTGAATTAAGATAGGGAAACAACTATAACAATGTGACACTGAAAAGCAGGCACTGTAGACCAAGACTCAATACACTGTAGAGGCTTTAATGCTAACTGAAAAGAATGATGACTTTAAATAATAATGAAATGATTCATGAATTAAACAAAATCTTTTTCAACCTAGATTTGTTACTTTGAAACTCTTTCCCATTTGTACTTGATACACAACATCAGCTGATCAACAGTTTTATATAAAAAGAAATACATTATTTAAAAGAAAAAACAGTGGTGCAACGAGTACGGCAGTGTCAAGCGCCTGCTCCTCAGAAACAGATGTTTCCAACCAGAGTGGCAGGACAACTTCAACTGGACAGCCACTGAGACAAACCAGTTTAAAATAATATTTTTGCCAGTGTTAACACATCTCTCAAGAAACTAGCAATCATATTTTTTGAAAGAGAGATCTGGACATGTTTCATCATATTGGTCTAATGCCTTTTAAGGAGGGAATTTGTATAGTTATCGCAGGCATTCATGTTTTTACAAGGTTTTGTGATCCATCTTACATTGTGCAGTGTAAGCATCCTATACTGTGTGTAGGACTTTACTGCTTTTAAAATTTTAGCTTTGACATAATGTCTAACCACCACATGTCTATGTAGAAATATTTCTAATCTCCTAGTAAAATGGAAATCTGATGTTCTGTTTGCCAAGAGACCTTGTGATGTTTTGTCGGTGAAATAAGCCACACAGATACAAACATAGTAAATACAATACTTTTATTTACCTCTTCCCTTATATTGCCTTAACACATTTCAATAAAGACTAAACAAGACAGGATAAGATGGAGACATAAGGCAAGGGACAGTGTGAGTCCATCACACAGGGTGAAGAGCTGCCCCAGGTGGACGATGGTCCACAGAGAGTGATGAAGATGAAGACATCACATTGTCCAGGGTGCAGAACTTTGTGTGCATCACGCCAAATCATCCTTTAATAAAGAAAAACTGTAATTAGGCCAAAACTGACATCAAAGCACACTGACATCTTCTGGAAGGTAACAAATTAACTCCTGCTTAACAATGACAAACCAAAAACCACAACACACTTAAAGTTGTTAAAAAAGTTATTTTTAATTGTTTTGTCTTGTGGTTAAACTAATAAATAATGAGGATATTACATTTGTTGAGGCAGGGCTCCAGACTGCGACTATTTTTGGAGAACTAACAGCATGTGCGCTAATGCAAATATGTATATGTAAATACGATGTGCATTGCGCCCACGCTGGACTCGTTCATATGAGTCAGCTGTGACTTTCTACATAATCAAAGAAAGTACATGTGTGCATCCTGCTCATAGTTCAGTTATAAAATTGTAGCTAAACCTCGGGTGTCTCTGCAGGCAGCTGCTGACAGCCCTGTTAGAGCAGGGCTGGCTCTAGACATTTTGGTGCCCCAAATTGCAGTTTTTCTCATCAGTTAACCACTCTAATGTTGTCAGTTGAATATATCATCTGGTGCACAAACTCATGAAAGTATATCTATGGTTCCCCATATTCATAATTCATAATTGAAATGCGATCAGTGTGCATTTCTGTAAGCTCCGAGTTGTATCTAAGTTGTATGTTATTGCAATCCAAAGAAAATGACTGATTGACTTCAAGAATAAGGAATCCCAGAGATTTAAAAAAACAAACAAAAAAAAACCCTTAATGTGATAGAGTCAGCAACACAAGGAAAAAGTCATGGAAAATGAAGCACTACATCACTTTGTTACTAGTGGAAAAAGTTAGTCTGGAGCCCTGTGAGGTCTGTGCCAAACATGTTTTCTTATGTCTGGAGAACAAAATATGTGGGGCAGAACAACTCATGAGCACCACAGTGCTTCTTCATAACGCTTTTGTCACAGATTCTATTTTCATAAAAGAAAAGTAGCTGTTGTTTGATATTTTATTTTGCAATTTTGTTTCAGTGGGTAGCCATACTTCCTGACTACATTGGTAAACACTGACTTACTAACAAACAAGGCATTTGTGCATTGTGATTTACGGTTACTGCTGTTACTTACCTCCAAATGTAAATTGTCGTCTGTTTCTGATGTTCCACCAGGGTCGGTGGGACCACTCCGTTCCCACCTGACATCCGCGTTGAGATGAAAAGTGCAGCGAATGCCTAGTTACGAAATTCAGAGGTGCACTACAAAGTAACAGCTTGCGGAACATTACCGCTCAACATAATAGGCACAATGACGTCATTTTTGTTGCCTGCATCCCATTGACCAAGACACTTTGGCAGCAGATCAAATGTAAGTTAGAATCACCCAAGCTATGTTAATTGTTAACTGATAATTATATGTACATTATATTAATAAAATGTTGTCCAAGTCACGGTTCCTACATCCTACATTTTCTATTTTGGACAAGATTGGCTATCACAAGTTAAACATCTAGGAGACTTGCCTAAAAAAAAAAACTCTACTTCAAACCCTGCTCCAGCAAAGTATGTGTCATGTAGTAAAACAGAGGTAGAAGGCACAGAATGGGACAGTCAACTAAAGTAGAAGTACCTCAAAATTGTGCGCGAGTACATTATTTGAGTAAACACATTACAGACAAAATATCTGAGATTCATACACATTTTCATGAGGATTTCAGTGCATCTTAATTATACATCCTGGAGGTTTTAGGTTCCCTCAAACTGCAATAAGTTGCAGCAGACCTCGCTTAGCCTAAGGTCAGGCTCACACTACAGGAGAACCCGGCTGGTTTATCCCTGATATGTGCCTCCCAAAAATCGGAGAAGAAATCTGGTCCAGGAGCTTGGTCGTACGCAAAGGTCTGGCTGTGATAACAGATTATCTGTTATGTGTTAGGGGTGTACAAATCCAGCTGCACGATATATCGTCATCGTGATGTACGTGTGCGCAATATTCACATCGCAGGGCCTGCGATATAGGAGGCAAATGAACTCATCTAATTTCAAGTCTACCTGACACACACTATGCAAGCAGAGGCTGCATGCGCAGCGATCCGTCAATCACATTCATCGTGCTGAAGCAGACCACGCCCCTGCACATGGAGTGAGTCGCTGCCGGTAACAACATTGAAAAATGAGCAACGAAAAACAGAAAATGCCGAGAACGAAACAAAGACGCGGATGAGAAAAAAGCAACGTCAGTTATCTGGAATTATTTCAGCTACAAGAAGGATGATATTGACCAAACACGTGTTCTGTGTCGACAGTGCCTTGCATCTGTTGACACAAGGAGAGGTAACACAACTAATCAGTTACGTCGGTACCACACAGCTCAGTACGACGAATGCTTTAGGGCTGCTCTTATTTTATTTATTCATTTATTTATTTATTTGTTTTAATATTGTTTTGTTAAAGCTTGTTTATTTATTTTCTACAATTTACAAAACGGGGGGTTGTGGACCACTCAGGAATCTGACGTAGAGCTGCTCTTATTATTATTATTATTTTTTTTAAATAATTTTTGACAAAAAAGAAAGATGTTTAGTTTTGCTGTAAAATATGTCAGTTGTTGAATAAAAGGTTGAATAACCTGTTTATCACTCATTGTTAGTTACTTAATGTAATTATGAAGCTAGAATGTTCCATTTTAAGATGGAGAGCTCAAAAGGTTCAAAGGTTTGTTAACTGTCATTCAATTCATGTTTAGACGTATAGAACGAAACATGTACTCAGGTCCCCGCACAATAAAAGCAAGCAATAAAAGTTAACAATAAGAATATCTCTTAAACAGACAGAAGCCATACTCGTAACATTCACAAAAAGAGGTAAGATCAGTGCAGGTTAATGTCCACAAGATAGCAGCAGTGCAGCATAACATAAAATGATATTCAGGTCATCTGATAAAAAATCCTGTCTTTTTTCATATCGCAGTATATATCGCAGGGTTAAAAAAAATCGCAATGTCATTTTTTTCCTATATTGTGCAGCCCTAGTGATAACTTAAGCTTTCTCAACAAATTACAATAACCATACATCGGAATCTGTTCCCTGTAGGTTTCTAAGCGGCATAGATGTATAAACAGCTGGTAAAACAACATTTATTTTGTTTCACCATCCTAATACTACAGTTATTTGTCTTACAGAGCCATGCATACACATACTTCCTCATTGCTATGTATCCTGCAACCAGCTGTGACCTACTAAAAGTTATACTACTGCAGTGCCCGTTGAAAAGATAATATTTAACACAGATGATTTAGCAATATGAGGGTTTTTTTTACAAACTGTAAAAATTCAGGCCATTTAGGCTAAAATTAGCTAGCATACTGCTGTTGACAGAAACTTAAACTAATCTCCAGTTCTCGTTGAAGAATAGAAAACCCGTGTTGACCGCATCTCTCCGCTCATCCAGAGTATTTTAACCTTGTACATTTGTTTTTTTTTTCTCACTGCAAGTTGTTGCACCCATGCTAATCTCCATTGTGTTGACGTCTGCTTCCTATGAGATCTTGTGTGAGTCCAGCTTAAGTCTGCAGAGGCATGAAGCCAGAGTGCTGAAGCCATGGCCCCACCCATCGTAGAACAAGGTCTTTATCTGTTAAAGAAAGACACAAAGGCAAATAACCCCCATCATTCAATATCCAGTTGTTAGTCATGGTGTACGGAATGAGCATACATTGCACTAAGAATGCTCATTCCGTGTTATTTTTGAAACCTGTCATTTTGAAACCAGGAGATAAGGCTCATGACTGCTGCTTTGTTTTTATTTTTGGCAGAGAGAGGGGAATGGAGTAGTCCATGCATGGGGATGAAATCTGAGTTGAGCTAACCCATGGTTGACCTGTTAAACATCTGGAAAACTCACCATAACAATGGTATCTTCTCTTAATGGGAAGTTTAAACCCAGAGTTGCTTTAAAGATTTCTTTAAAGCTTTTCTCTTAAATGTCAGTGCCTCACAAACTGCGATTATATGCATTTTACCTCTTTCTAGAAATTATTTTTTTGGGTAATTGATAGATAACGATAATGATCCTTTTGGTATCTACAGAGTTCCTGATAAAACTAGGATAGGTCTGAGATTCCTAGGCTGGATTTGCCTAGACCTCTTCATGATATGGCACCCATGTACAACTCTGTTTGGTGTCTCTTTCCTCCATGTCAGCCAAGCTTGGAGCACCACAACATTTAGCTGCTGATGGGCTTTTTTAAAACTATTTACTGGAGAGCATCACTTGACAATCCATATCCATTAATGTCCACTGTTACGACCCTAGAGGTCAGAACTGCTTGTCTGTTTTAATATCCCTCTTTTTACCTGAGTGAGAATGTGTACGTGTGATTGGTTGCAGGTGTGTTTGAGTGATTGCAGGTTGCCCCGGGGAGCTGATTGGCTGCTGCCTTGCAACCAGAAGTTTAAAGGCCAGCTCCACCCAGTTCCTGTGGGCTCTCCTCCTCTGCTGTCCAAGACTGCCAGCAATTGTGTGATTGTGGACAAAATATGCTTGTTAATAAAACTATTTGAAAATCCTTTGCTGCTGGTGGTGCTTGGAGGAAGAGGGGAGTCTCATTTTCATGTTGCGCCAGGGTTCCCCTAGGCAGTGGTCATAACAATTGGGGGCTCGTCCGGGATCTGAATGTCCATGAGGTGAGGTAGATGTGGTTTAGTTTGTTTGTGTAAGTGGCCTTTAGTTAAGTGTAGTGGTCATCTCTTTTCTTAATTTG
>OMLP01017235.1:0-21393 GCA_900302685.1 Spondyliosoma cantharus
AATGAAATTTTGACTTTTCAAAAATGTATTTTATCAGGTGTTTCTGGCTTTGACTACAGCTTTGCTTAAAGCATAATTCCATTTTATAACAATTATGTTCTTTCTTTTTTTGTGTGGTTCTGGCCATCACTTTGTGAGTCGGTAAATCACTTGGTAAGTGCGATGTCGTTATTTCTAACAGAAATGATACTTGAGACCAAAAAAATTATAAGAAGAAAATGGGACAATCTATTAAAATGAGAATTCGTTAATTGTTTAAACAAAGAATATCCTCTAAAGTTTAGAGTCTAAACTTTCCACTGACTGCCGTGACTGGTGAGTTTTTGTGTGTGTGACTCAGTACTGAGCCTACCTGTTGCTGCTGCTCCCTTGGTCCCACGCTCATTCACCTCAATCTTCACTCTCTGCAGAACCTTCGACACGCACAGCCTCTCATCAGCTGGAGGGCAGAAACATGCACAAATTAGTTACATAGCTCATCTCAGTGCACTAAACTTGGTATAGTTTTAGATTAAAAAACAAATCTGTTCAGATTTAAGGTGATTCTCTCCATCCTTTGCATTTGTAATTTGAACTTTTTACCCCCAGGGAGGCTCTAACTAGCTCTTGTCATATATAAGGATGACTTACTGGTGATGCGTGTGAAGTCAGCAGTAGCCAGGTTGAACATGTCTCCCAGACCCATGTTAAGCAGAGTAGCTTTTAAATTCACCTCAGAGTTCAGAGTAAACCTGCAAAAACATACACAAATCCTCAATTTTCATACTAGTAGCCATGTTTAAATCAATATGACACAAACACAGACACACTTGATTTAGGAGAAAATTAGAGTCTGGCGTAGGAAGTAAAAATCCGGATATCAAATGTGGTAATCAAACACTTGTGACAAAGATATTTCACAAGCAGGATCTTTTTACAGTTTAACAATAAAATGTACTGTTTGAAATTACACCAGTGCACTAAAACGTTAATCTTGGGACACTGGGAATTTGATAACCAGCATCAGCCGGTAACAGCTGCTGTCCGAGCCTTTCTTTCTCACCTGGGCATGGCCAGCTGTCTCTTGGCGTTCCTCAGCTCGGCTCTCCACTGTTGAATTCTCTGGCTGCTTAGATCTGCGCTGAGCATGCTCAGTGGAACTTCAGGCTCGATGGGTGACACAAGGAGCATGCTCAGTGAGTCGCCCTCATATGGAACCTCAATGACATCGTAGTCGATACCATCAGCCGTCACAAACTCGCCTGAGGATTAAGGAGATGAATGTATTTTTGTCAGTAACACACAGATTACCTGTCATCTTTGAAACCTGGTATATAACAAAATATATGCATCGGGTCAGTGTGTTGAAGCTACCATAGTGGAAGCGGTTGGTGAGTCTCATCATATGCACGGGCACAGAGCTTCCATTGGCGCAGTGGAACATCCTCTCCTGTGTCATTTTGGGGTCAAAGGGAACCTTCCAGAGGGCCTGAAAATGGAGAGCGTTGAGAAGAACCAGGCGGGTCTCATCTGTCAGAGATCCAGGTACCAAGAACTCAGGGATGGCAGCTATTGAAGAAGACATGACAGAATGTCACAATGGGTTTAAGAGATAGAAGCAGCGCAAAAGTTGATGGTGGTGAAAGCGAAGCTCTTTGGAGAATCCAGCGGATGACATGCTGTAAGAGGGTCGGTGTGGGTACCTGCAGTGTGGTCCGAGACCCACGAGTTGATGATGCCGACTGCCTGGTCTGGATTGGTGAAGTCCACCTGGTGAGGGTGGGTCTGGAAGGCCTTGGCCAGGGCCCGGCGGAAACCCTTCTCCAGACTCATCTTCCTCTCGACCATAACCCCGCTGGCTGTCTCCACTCCCTCCTCACTGGACATGTCCCGATGCAGGAGACGCTGCTGCCGAGACATCCCTCGCTCTGCAGTAGAGGTGAGAGGATTGTGGGGTTACACCAACGATACATCGGTATAGTTTCTACCCATGCTCCAGTCTAGCGAAATCAGCAACTATATTTGTCCGTAAATCGCATCACAGCTCTGTACTGTCATGATTTATGGCACAATGAAAACAAGATCAAAAAGTCATTTGTCTCTCGCCTTATTTTGTTCTGAAATAAGGTCCAGAGTTGGTCCAGGGGAAGGGGAGGGACTTCAGTTTATAATTAAATTTTCCTTTCTCTATTTTTCCCTGTATACTGTTATTGTTTTGTTCTGCATTAGTGTCACATTAGCTAACAGAACCCTCACATCCTCTTCTTTTGAATCCATGTATCACTCACCTTGCAGAGAAAAGCCCATAGCAGTTGTCAAGGCCTTGCGGGTGCTCCCAGCAGCACCGAGCTGAGCCATGGCCAGGACGGTGGACACGCCGTACGGGGATAAGGCCACATTCTTGTCCTCGGAGCTCTGGGCCAGCTGTGTGAAGACCTTCAGGCCGAAGTCATTTAGTTTATCCTGCAGAGAGCCCAGTCCCACGCCGTTCAGGATAAGGAACAGGAAAGCATACACGCAAAGCATCTTGGGAAAGAGAGAGAATAGGGGTAAAAGGGTGTAAGTCTCATGGTGGCTGATTCAGTGTGCAACAGGTACACTTGAAATGTAACACCTAAATGTAAAACACGTATCCCAAAGCAGAGCAAAATATGTAGGATGGACCCTATCAGGAAAAAAAAACAAGTTGCCAAATGTTGTGCAATGTTTCTGTCTCTTATTAAGATCTCTGGAGGAACTCTGAACAGCTTTAAAACAGATGTTTTAAATCAAACTTTTTTTTTTAGCTTTCAGAAAACTAGTAAAAAAGTAAACGATCGAAAATGCTCAAGGCTTCAGAGACAGGAAATTATTACACATCAGTATTCTGAACGTGAACTGCACTGAGGTTTTGTCTTGCGTAACTAATCTGAGGTTCTTTTTGAAAAATCCAGGGAAATATAACTAGAATGTGTCTTAAATCCTGGCTACAGCAAGGCTAACTCTGTTCCCATTTGACACACTGATCCAAAATACAATATGTACTAATGTTTTACAACTGTTATTTGCATGTTTAGTTAACCCTGGTAATCTTTGTGTTATTTTTCTGGCAATTCACATTACTATAACAGTACTTTACTATAACTGATTAATCCCACTAATGACATCGGGACATTTTTGTCTTGCTCTGAATAAAAAAACTGGCAGTGATTCCACTCCCTGTGGTTTTACATGATGATATTATTGCTCCCTAATACAAAAAAAAAATCTGCCTGTATTTTTACATAATTTACACCTCTTTCTAAAGCTTTTACTTGATGTTCTTACCTTTTGGCAGAAATGTGTCAGATCTAGGTGCAAAGTACGTCTCGGTTCAGCTTCAGTCTCCTTTGCTGCTACTGCCGCGTTTGCTGCTTGTTGAGTCTGAAGGACTTAAATGAGTTTCCTTCTTTTTATAGTGTGGAGCTGCATGGTCTAAAAGCCCCACCCACACACACACACACAAACACACACTCTCTCTCTCTCTCTCTCTCTCTCACACACAGGCACATACAGAAGTCATTTGAGACGATGATGTCATCTGACACTGTCTGGACGGGCTTCCTTTTCGCGAACACACATCCAGAATCACTCACCCCTCCTCTCCGCCTCTTCGCCCAAAAGCATGACTGAGCACATGGAAAGTCAGTTAACGGTTCGTGTTTTCCCTGTCTCATTCAATCACACAGACACACACACTCATCACTCTGGCATGCACAGGAAGGAAAGTTCTGCCATAAGTATTTTGTGATCTTGACATGAGCCAAACTCATGATAATTGGTTAAAAATGTACTACAGTGTTTTCTTTCGAGCCATAGAATTTTTTTTTTTTTTAACTACAGGCCAGATACAATACAACAATGTATGAGTAGTGACAGTGAAATGAAAAAGGAAAATAGCTTATACTTGAAGTGAAAATGTACAAAAGTCCTGCCACTTTATAAGCAATCATATTAGGACAACAAACCTGTTGTAGAATAAGGGATTTACTGTTTCCAAATCATTAGCAACTAAAAGAAGACCATCATATAATGTTTTAATAAATAGATTTTTGTACGCTCTCTCATTTATCAATACAAAGATGAAAAAAATCTTATTTTGCATAACAATAATGAAGATTATATGTGCATACTTAGGACGTATCTTGAATTGTTATATTTAGGGAGTATCTGTTATCCTTAGATAACGTGTGCTGCTCTACTTACACATTATTCTCCATCATAACATAACAGCATATATACAATATGGGAGTATCTGTTATCCTTAGATAACGTGTGCTGCTCTACTTACACATTATTCTCCATCGTAACATAACAGCATATATACAATATGTCACAGAACATGTGTCCTGCTGTAGATAAACTATATAGTGATATTTTTTAAGCTCACTCTTGACCTTGGGAATACTAGTTAATAAAGCAAAACTCACCTCAAGGTCCCTTTTTTCCCCAGAGCTTTAAATCATATTTTGTGAACAATTCCAACCGAGCATCCACTGGTGAGGATCACGCAATGGTGAAGGTAAGGCTGTTTTTGTCTAAAGTCATTTGTACCTCTTTTTTTTTATCAGCTGTTTCAGTTTTGGTAGAAATACATAAACCAGCTGTGCTCAGCTGGGGTACAGCAACACCACGTGACGCAACAAGCATGTCATAGAGCAATCCTTCTGTGCCTATGGTATGCACATATCATATTATTTAGGTTTTTATGTGTATGTTTTCAGGGCTGAACATTTTGGGCTGCTATAGCATTGGCACCTGCCAAAAATACTTGCTGTGGACATTCATAATCTCCAGATGCCACGAATTGGCCAAAATACCTAGTTGACAAGCACTTTGAGTCAGCCACATTCTTCAGTGAATGATTCCTGAGTTCAGTGTCACTATCTGGGCAAATCTTCCCTTTTTTACACAAGAAACCACTGAATCTCACCGCCTGTTTCCCAGGAGATCCACTCAGCACCATATGTGCACTCTGCTCGTGCCCCCCTCAAACTGAAAATGTAAGTTCACACGGCGTGATGCTACCAGGAGGATCATCTGTTTTCGATTTTAATGATATTTTCATGGTTATTTTTACCACTTGGCACATCAGGTTGTCTTAACAGGGGACACAATGATTCAAGCATTAACAATAGCTTTCATACAGTCATTCTAATGACTCTCACTGATACATCGAATCGCCAAATTTGGTCATGCTTTAGAGCATTCCTTATCCCACTACTCACCAAGCATGTGGTACGGACAGAGAGGGGAAATTAACACACTTTTTTCCAAGTCTGCCTGGAATGATAGATAAAACAGGGTTTCACAAAGTGCTTTGACAGACAAAGCAAAAACAAGATACTCAGAAGGTCACGCAGGCAGCGACACACGAAGACATTTCCTCATGTTTTTGTTTGCATCCACAGATTGTTCTCGTCTCGATTTCCGAGATTCACCATTGGTTGCTCTTCTTTTCCTCGGTTGATCGTTCTGAAAATATATATAAATATACATAAAAATGTACACTTTTTAGTATTCATTGAAAATACAGCATAAAAGTGTTTTGATTACCACAGAGGTTATGACAGTGCCTCCTTGTCTATTGCCACTGCTGTGTAAGTTCTGCTTCTCACAGCCTTCATAGAACAGTCCAATGGTCTGAGTTGGAGGGTGGTTGGGGTAATTGGATGGATCATACAGTTGACTTTCCCTCCAAAAACCAGGATAAATGTTGCAGTTTGTGACCAGGAAAGATATGTTGTGAAAGCAAGTTAACATAGGTAAATTACGTATTTGACAAGTTGGGTAGTGAGAACATGATGTTTCAAGGGATCTGTGTGAGGTCTGTGTAGCAATGAAAAGAACATATAATTGACAGTCAACCTAGGTTTTGAGATAGTCTATTTAAATGACATAATCTGCCGTGTCGTGCCGTGCTGCAGTGAAGAAAAAAAGAGGGTCAAACCAAGGCTATAAACGGAGATGACAAGATATAGGATCCAGACTGTCCTGATCTCATTGTCCTCTGCCTTTTATCTCCCTTCATGTCAAGACAAATGTGTCTCTGGTGGCATTTTTACAGGCCCGTTTACACTGTCTTGTACTTTGTACTTGCCTTGTCCCTTAAACTCTAATGGTTTTAGCTCTGTGTCTTGGTGGCTGTCTTTGAGTCTAGTTGCACTTTAATTGCATTGTTAAATGACATATTACAACAATTTTATCATCAAGCTTAAGAAGCTGCGTTCACCACTAATTACTTGGAGATGTGAACAAACAGAACCACAGGACAGCCGTGACTGCCGGGTCGGTGACCTCATGAGTTATTTACAGAGGCTCACCGCGTCATCCTGCTGTTTTTTTTTTTTTTTCCACAATGTTGCCTTAAATAAACAGTTGCATCAAGGCAAACCTTTCTGCTGTGTCGTGGTGTATCCCCCACAGCCCCTGAGGATTTGGTACATTCCACATGAGACTGTCAATGGAAATCTGGCTCGTACCGCCCACCCAGTTCTCTGCGGGGGCTTCAGGAACATGGGAATCAACTGTTACCAAGATAACAAACAACATCATACACACGCACACGCACACACACACACACACACACACACACACACACCAACAACCAACCATTAGCATACAGCTGAAAAAAACACTGAAAACATCTACTTGCAAACTATTAGATGTTAGTTAAAAACACAGAAACTGCAGGTTGCTCTATCAGACCACATCACAAACAGTCCTGTCTTTTGCAGCTTTTTCTAATTTCAGGAAACATATGATGAAATGGCAGGGGAATACAAATGGCGTTTTGCCTCGATATCTGACTGTATTTGTCTGAGGTAGGACAGACACTAATGTTATAAATGACTCAGTGAGTTGAGTGGCTGACATGGTTTCTCAGTCCAGCTTTATTTTTTGAAATATATACATAAATAAAAAATAAAGAAGCAAAGAAATAGACAAATGAGGTCAACTTTATATTTTCAAGAATTGCTGCCATGTACAGATATTTGTATTTGGATATCACCTTGTGCTGAAAATGTACATCTGTTTTTTTAGCTCATGTACGTGTGTGGCCGCACAACCCATTCAAACTCATTATTGATAGTTTAACCATTTGCAGTAGACCAATATAAACTCTGGCAGGGAAAGATTCAATTAATTCAATTTTGTTCATTGTTTTGCATTCCTGAAAAAGAGAGCATTGCTCTCAGTGAACTCTCAATGAATAGATACAGAAAATAAATAAATAAATTTAAAAAAATGTATGTTTGGTCATTTCAAAATGGTGTATTCAATCTGAAAAGTGTGTGTGCCATTCTTATTGGAATTTTTCTCCCTTTTAATACACACCTGTCAACACATAAACAGTGCTCTCTCTCTATATATATATATATACATACATCATACCATGCTGAGTTAGTACCTGCTGATCCTTGATGCCTGACAATATATGGGTGTGATGGCTCCTCACTCCTCATAGGCACACATAATTTCAAAACAATACAATGATAATCAAGTCTCTCAGTCTGTGTGTGTGTGTGCGTGTGTGTGTGTGTGTGTGTATGTTTGCGTGTGCATGCATGCGTGCGTGCATGTGTGTCTGTATGAGAGAGACAGAAAAAGAGCATGTCAGCAGTTTGCTCAAGTTTGCTCTTTAAATATTTACCTTTTTTTTTTTTTTAAATAAAAGAGCCTATGGCTTGACTTGTAAAAATGAGTAGATGTCGTGATTCAACAGCCACAGTGGCAGGTGGACAAAAGATGTCATTTTCAACCCTGCCGTGAGACTTGATTACTGGACAATTGGTCAGACCCCAAAGGCATCACAGACAGGTTTTGTCGTGTCACATCTGACAACAGCAGATGGTTTGTGGGAATGAAAAGAGGAAGTGAATCAAGGGGTCAGTGATAGTCATACTTCCTGACTCTCCAACAGACACATAGCGTTTTTTTGAACAATGGTATGTTTGGAAAGACATTTTAAAAGCGAATTTCATAGAATTGTAGCTTTGTGGTATTTATTGTAAATGTAAAAGGAGACTTCCATGGATCAAAAATTCATAACAGAAAAAGTCATAATGTATCTTCTTTGCAGTTCTTGGTGTCCTGTCACAGTTTTAGGGATGCCTCTTGTATTAATGGTGGTCTATGAGGAAGATGCTTTCTGGGCTGCAGGAGAACCAGCTAACATTGAGGCAGTACAGTATGCTAGGTGTACACTGTAGAACTCTGCATGTTTTTCCCCCCAGCTGCCAAGAATGGTGAACGCTGACAAAACGCTGATACTATGTGATACCACTGGAATTTGACTATTGGCTAACAAACCTCGGTAGAAGCTGGAACCTACCATCAGAATTCACAGACAGACATAAACAAAACAATCATATTGGCCCTGGATCCAAATAATGTTTATACGGTAAAGAGATACTTTTATTCTGAACATTTTAACAAGCTCTGTAGATGTAGCCTATTATTTATTTTGAAATGATTTGTCGACATAAAAATGTTATCAGTGTGACCTTTAAGGCCTTAAGAAAGTCTGTTCACTTTTAAAATCAATTTCTTATTAAAAACTTTGTTTCTTTGCTTGTAAATCTGTGTGTTACTTCAGGGAGTAGACGCACATCATATTCGTGATATCCTACATTACATTACATTTACTTCGGGATCTACATCTGAGGCATCTACTCACGTAAGGATGAGACTGATATCAACACAACAGAAGTTTGTGACTGTGGTTCAGCTACCACCAAACGTATATACACATATCTCCAAAGGAACACAGTCATCATGGAAAGTGGTCCTAAGGGAGGACAGGAAGTAAAAGTGAGGGGCCGTGTTGTTGATGACAACTCAGACAGTAGGGGAAAAGCTGCTGCTGCTGCAACTGGTAGATGTGTCATCTTACACTAAAAGAACACCCATTCCTGATAAGCAACTACCAATTTCCATGACCAAGACCAAGATCATGACCTGAGCCTAATGTGGCATTATTCATGCTGCTGAGTAAACCTCAACAGCCCTTGATGTGGCAAGATTTTCCAATGACAGCAGCTGAAATCAATTCAAAAGAAAATCTTCTTTTCTCAAAAACACAACAAAACTAGTTTTAACCCCAACTCAACTTACAGTATCCAAACACACTTTGACACACTTGTGCTCCCCGGTGCCCTACACCCCTACCTATAAACCTTGCTTTAATTGCTAATCAGTCTGTTCACCAGGATGGAGCTTGCCTGCAAAAACTGAATGCAGCATGACGGCACAAACAAAGTGTGTCTGCCATCACCTAACCAAAAAAGGAAGATGCATCATTTTGCCAGGCCACTATGCCCAGGTAACAGTAACACTAGACTGGAGCGGGATACACAGGAATAACTGCAGAATCTCTACACTGCAAAAAAAAAGAAAAGAAAAAAAAGAAAGAAGAACCCCTCTGATGGAGATGGCTAAGAAGGCGAAGAGACTGCTAGAAACCGAGATCAAACAAGAGTGAAAGGATGGGCCAGAGTGCTCTGGAGTTGTGTCAATGTCTATTACCCACTGATATGGGTTTCCCTTCACAAGCGGGACTCGAGACATTCCGAACCAGCATTCTTTCTACAAGATCAGTAAGCAATAAAACCTGCCGTCTTTATTAATACAACTGGGTGTTTTTTGCATACTAGACATTTTGGCATGCTTAAACTGCGCAAGACAGAGACAGAAACACAAATTATTGTTTTGTCAGGGTTGTACAGGGTCTCTGATAAAATCTCATCATTAGGTACTTGAGGTACTAAGGAAAGGTACTAAGACGACCTCTGCCGGTTCTATTCTGTGCTACCGTAACGCTAAATTAAAATTTGTCATCAGTCGTAGACGTGTCATTACTATGCAAAACTGGTCAAATTTCTTACATGAGCAAATCTACGTTGTATTGGTCGTCAGCATTTAAAACAGTCTGTATGTCGCTGGCTAGGGAGGCACCTTTAAATACCACATTTAAAACACCACTGGGTTGTGTACCTCCTCTGACCCTCCAGCTCTGGATTATTGAGACTTATGTCTCTAAAATCAAGAGGTATAGCAGGTATATCCCTGATCAGTCAGAATGAGAAATACTTTATTGATCGCCGAGGGGAAGTTGCTTCCGTTACAGCTGCTCCCATTCAAAAGCCTTAGAAAACATGCAGAAAAATAAAAACTATATATAAACGAGAATATTAATAGTAGAATAAAAATATGAGAAATGTAAATTATACTAGAAATATATCTATATATACAGTGACACAGCATCAGGTCTAAACGCTGACTGGCCATCTCTTCTAACTGACAAGGTGAGATGAGAGTTAGTTCACAGAGGACCATTTCAAATACAAAAGCAGTTACACATTTCCCAAAAACAAAGATAGGAGAGTGTCAACATGACTTTACATAACAGAGTCTTAGTCAATGAAGCTGGCTGATGTACTCAAACAAGAATGATAGCTTGCACTGCTTCTGCTGCCAAATGTTTTCTCCAAAAGAATACAGGCTTAATAAGGAAGGACTAAAGGACTGCAAAAATGCAAGCCACTTGCAGGGTGGCTGTAGCTCAGTGGGTAGAGCCGTTCGATCAGTGGTCAGGTCAGATCAGTGATCAGAAGGTCACTGGTTTGATTCCAGGCTCCCCTGGACGATGTGCAGTTGCCGTCAGTGCTCTACCATCAGTAAGGGTCCTGCAATGAGCTGGCGATTCAGGGGTGTACCTTCGCCCAACGAGTCAACTGGGATAGGCTCCCCCTGAAAAACGGGGACAACAACATCACCGCAACCCCGCAAGGGAAAAGCGGGCTAGAAAACGAAACTTGCTGAAGGTTCATGAGGATAGCCGGGAGCACAATACCCACATGGCAACATGGAAGAAGTTGGAGGTCGTTTTGCAAAGCGGCTGACAATAGATAAGTGAGAGATAGGCTGAGAAATAATTTGTTTGCGCAATGCCTTATTTATATGGTATTTTTTTCACTTCAGTTCAGTTCAGTTTTTATTTGGTGTGATATTTTTGAGTTAAAAGAAATCAAATCTTGAATACATACATGCAGTTTCTGTGTGAGTGTATGAAAATTGATTGTGAAATTGCTTGCGATCTTGCCTAGGGCACCAAATTACTCAAGGCCAGCACTGCCTCTGGGGGATATCGGCCGGAGTGCAGACAGACTACGATTGGAGGATGTTGGCCAGAACGCCAACTGAGGAACAGGAGCTTAAGTCGTTTGGGACAACGACTAAGAACCACTTGCAGATGTGCTTGGCACCCAGACAAGCTGACAGGAAATGAGGCACAGACAGAGAGCTGTGATTTTTACCAAAATGTTGACAAAACATTCAGTGAATGTGAATATTGAGAAATACCTCTTCTTTATATTTTATTGCAAATACGAATTACATTAACAGTATCTTCTGATTTTAAAGGGCATTTTATTGGTATGGACTTAATTTAAATACATATTGGGTGTTTGCATCTATTAACAATTGTTAAGAAGATGCAACATGAAATCTATGGTACATGAAGTACTTTCAAAAACATCCTCTTCACTACATTTGTGCTCCTATTCTAGTTAAATTTCTAGTTACATTTTCCTTTATGTGTTGGCACTCGTTATTTCTTAAGCGAACTCTAAACTCAAATGCATACATTTACACCATATAGCTCAACAAATTCCCTGTAATAAATCTTGGCTATGGAGATAGTGATGATAAACCATAAAGGAGGAGTACAAAGGGAATGAGTGGAAAGCTCCACTGTTTGGCCAGTGTTTACCTGCATGTGGTTGTAGTGACTAAGTGGGTGGGGCTATGGAAACCAGACCAAATGTACAGACAGACTATCGGTAGGCTGCATTCATGGATACACTTGCATGGGCGAAACACCTAGACGTGCACAGTTACATAACTTGACAAGTTTCTGCTGACCCACCATGAAAAAAGACAACACACATAAAGTCTCTAGAAAGCTTTGCACAACTGTTTTCCAACACTGAAACAAGCATAAATCCAGATAAGCGCTGCAACTATTTCACAGATAAAACACACTGGATACCTGGCCTCTTGGCACCAGACTCGACTTGCCCTGTACTTGCCTGCTCCACTAGTACTAGCACTAAGCACATTTAAAAGCACACTACACTTTAAAAATTTTCATTTCCTGAACTCTGGACTGTGTCTTCAGGGTTTTTTAGATGATGTTGTGCAAACATAAACACGTTACAGGAAGTTGTGTTTTTTGGGTGAGGTAGTTAGTTACAGCTCTTGGGGTTTCGTAGTTTCTCAGCCTCTGAATGACTCTGTTGCTTGACAACAAACGGACCGGAAAAATCCCCACAAGGTCCAATTTAGCATTTTCTTATCTGCTGCCCCTGTCACCAGGACAGTCATTTTTCAGTGTCTTCCACATCTTTTACAAAGTACATGCTTTTGATAAATCTTCTCGCTAGGGCTGGCACGGGCCCTGAGCTATGTCGGCAAAGGTTTATGCCTCTTCACTTTCTTCCACTTGATCTGTACACATTCATTTCTCACTAATGCATGTTACTAATTTGGTCTTCCTTGGAGTCTCTTTGCGTTCTCATCTTGCAGGTTCAAATGGGTCTTGGTTGGGCCTGCTGCTCTGTTCCTGCAGGACTCCTATTATCATTATCATCATCATCATTTCCATCACCATCATCATCATTAGGGTCCGAGCACCACTCATGGAAGTTCTAGACCTAAACCCAACAAGAAGCTGGCCCTTTTTATAATCCAGTGCTTATTTTTGGCGATTTTTTTTTTTAATATATTTTTCGGCTTTATTGACAGAACAGCTTGGAGAAATGACAGGACACAGGTTGAGAGAGAGGGGGAGTGACACGCAGCAAAGTGCCCCAGGCCGGGACTCGAACCCAGGGCCGCTGCAGCGAGGACAAAGCCTCTGTACATGGGACGCCCGCTCTAGCAACTGAGCTAAATTTGCACCTAACTTTTAACAAACTACAACCTTAACCTCATCAGCTTTTAATTTTGTCAGGGGAATCTTAACAAGTTTGTGATTAAAAGTTATTAAAAGTTTCTGCAGATTCACTGTGCACAGTCAAATCTGCCCCAAATTGCACACATTTGGTGAGACTCTGGGCCTGAACACATTTCCATTCCGATATTCTGTTACAGTCACGGTGCCCCATGGCGCCATGAAACAGGAAATTGCTATAATTCCACTGTACATAGTCGAATCAAGGACGTTATACGAAAAATCTGGACACAGCGTTGAAGGGACTTGACATTTCTATGAAACCTGAATATGAATTTAAATTTTGTCAGGGCAATCTTACACCTTTGCAATGAAAAGTTATCAAAGCTTGAGTTTCCTTTGAAGGGTGTGGTCATGGCAGTGCGGTGAATTTCCCAATAATTGTTCCCCTAGAAAAATTAAGTTGCTGTAACTATGCTGTACGTGTTGGAATCTGCCCCAAATTTAAGCCGCCCAGTCAACACGGTGATGGTCAATGATTCACCATTAAACAGGAAGCTGTTGTAACTCCACTGGACATGATACTATCTGCACCCAAACACACTTAAGACCTCAATGACGCTATTTTGTGGCTGTTGTGGGTTTTTGTGGAAGGGCCTGGCTCTGACCACATGGGGAAGGTCCGCGATTCACCCTAAAACAGGAAGTTTGTAGAAGATGTAATTTCACTTTACATGGTCGAATCTGCACCAAAATGTGTACTCCCTCTGGCAGGTTGACCAAATCCACCTGTCAAATCATTAAGGCCTTAAGGACAGTATATGGTGAAGATTCAGAGTTCTCACTGGACTGATCGAGTAGCAATTAATTCTTCACCATGACATAGTAAGCTGTTAGAACTTCTGTGTAAACTCTCCTATGTTAGATCATAGTCTTACCCAAAACACTTGTACCTGCCAACTAGGAGGATTAGTCATTGCCCCACCTACTGGCAACAGGAAGTAAGCTATTTTCTGACAATCATTATTTCATTTATACACAATTTTCATAGTATAATCTATCCCTGACATGGTTAAATCCAATGTGCAATTACTCAAATTTCTCTGGTGCCACAAAGTGGACACAAGGATTTACAGTGTCTAAAACATATGGTAACAAGGCCCGGTCAAAGTCTGTCAACAATACAAAAATACAAAAATAAAAAATACAAAAACAATATACACATATATACAGTTTTTCACGCCACTGTGGCCGGGCGCAAATGTTGGGTCTCAGTTGTTGCAGCTTTTATGTGCGTATCAAGTTCAGACTTACCTCCACCTTACCACTTCCTGTCTACTTGGAAAAGTAGAGTGACTCACTATTTGTTTTGTCCATTTTCACCACCTGCATGATGGGCCCATGAGTCATTGTTTGTGAATGTGTCTCCCACAACCTTGATAAGACTGTCTTGGAAAAAAAAAAAAAAACAGAGCAAGGAGACAAAACAAATAGATACAAGAGGGCAGCCTGAAGTCTGGCGCCCTTCAACGCATTGGGCAAAACAATACAGGATGCATTAGAGTCTTGACGCATTATATCCAGGTGTATTTTGAATCCAGATTTGGACCTGAATTATGTCTTTTCCATTACATGAATACCGCTGTGCTCCTTATGGGGAAATGGTGGAGGACAAAAATAGATGGGTGGAAAAGACTGATGCTTTTGTACTTTCCCAAGAAACCTCTGGGAAACGTTTTGCAACCTCTGCAATGACTTGTTTCACTATCAAAATGAAAAGATCTTTAAAAAGTTGCAGCGTTAAGAGCTTGCTGGGCAGTAAGGCTAATAGATTCCTTCTCCAATCGGCCGTGGTTAATGTTTTGGTTTAGAACTGGTTCCTGTGGTGATATTCATTGAGGGGTACTAGTACTCGGTTATATAATTTTTATAAGCATTATGATGATTCATGTGTTCTTACCAAATGCGGTGACTCATTTAAGAAAAAAACTTTCTGGTGGCCTCAGGGACTCCCTCCCTCTCCCTGCTGCTTCTCACTTTTGTTGCCTGTGAGAGGCGATGGACTGTAACTGCAGCACATCTGGGACTGGGTTCTAGAACCTTACCTATTTTTTTCACATCTGACTCATTTTCCTTTTCTGCTGTGTGAACTGAGAAGGGGGCAGGTGATGGTGAGGAAGCCAGCGGTGTTTCCTCGGGAGTAGCACTGCACAGGGAAAATTACTTTACACAGGGACTCTATACATGAATGGAACTCTCTGACGTTCACTATACACAGTTTTTCCATGTCATGCCAGGGAAAGAAAGCATGCACAAGTTGAGTAACGTTGGTCCGGGCTGAGCTGGGTTAACACACACCCTACAACCAGCAGGATATATGTAAACAGAATAATTGCTCCATTTATTAAAAGAACTCTGTTTGCTCCCTGTTGCCGTCATAAAGCTCTCTTTTTACGTTTTCACACTTACGGTAAGCGTGTGGTGCCGACAGGGCCAAACCGCAAATTGAGCAAATGGAAGAATGTGCTCAGGGTCGAGCCTTGACTTGCACTGACAGCGGTGACGGATTGAAGCTACATCGGCACACAGAGGAAGATGGGAAATACGGCAGACGAAAGTTGACTGAGGTTGAAGGGGCATGTTTGTCATGGTGCTATAAGTGGTGAATCACATAAGGGTGGAGTGTGTGAGTCTTTGCTCTTGTAAATTATTATATTCAAAAGACATGCAAAGACACCTAGATCAGGTTCAGGTAAAATTCAAATTTAAGTTAGGCCTTGTTAGGTTGTTTCTTTGAATTATAAAATGCAAACTGCTCCTAAATTCCCAGAAAAATAAAGACAACATCACTCCTATAGCCTCAACGGCAAGCGTTAGCCCTGTCTGACAGCTTGGGCCTGTCAAAGCCTGTGGCTTGCATGTCTGACTGGCTTCTGCAATTGCTTAGTCTGTTGTCTAATCGTGTCCATTTATGTAACACTGTAATGAGGAACAGTCATCTGGAGCTGCGGCTGCTGCTGTGCTCCGAGATGGAGATCAGACAGTCTGGGGAGAAAAGGAGTGACAAAAGAGATGAGAAATAAAAAAAGGCTCAGATTTGCTTTGAAGGCTATAGTGAAACACACAAACAAGGGAATAGTTTTAGGGTGACTGCTGTTCATCTCAAGGCTTTTAACTTAACTCCACTTATATAACTTGCCTAAAACAATGACTACACAATCACCACAATCACCTACAACTATAAGCAAAAGTTAAGTACAGATTCATGTTTTGGCTTTATGACAGTTAAGACAGATTTGGATATTAAAAAAAAAAATGTACTGTTACTATGCTGTGAGTTGGTAATATTTCAATGTTTGTGTTGATGTGACTAAATTTAGCATGAAATGTTTGTCCCAATAAATTAATTCCAAAGTGGTGTGTCCCGAAAAAGTGTTCTGCACCCTGTACCATCCCAGAAAGCATTAGGCTCTTTAAGTACCTATGCCACCACTACCATATGTGGAGGTAGGAGAGGCATTGCCCTCTCTAGTGGCTGAAAAATGTCACTACATTAAGTCTAAAATAGGTCCAATAAAATACTAATGATTGTTAGAAATATGTTTGAATCCTATAATGTTTGATTTTGTAAAAATAAGATTTTTGAACAGTCATGTGACATGGCTAGTTGTGACATGCAAGTTCCCTATCTTTCACAGTCGGTCATTCTGCTAGCCATCTTTTGTTAAACCCAAAGCAGTGATCTGTGAATGAGTGTGCACATTTGAGTTTTCAATTTGATGTGTACAAGCATTACATGGTTTAAAAGCCTAAACAGGTTGATGTTTCACATTTAACAACTTAAACTTTATGGTTGAGACTGAGAGTGTGCCTTATAAGTGTCAGAAACAAATGTTATGCTCTGATTTCTGGCTTAGGGTTAGGCTTGGAATACAGGGAATGCACTGTCTTTCTGTTACTGTAGCATTTATGTTGCACACCACGCAGTAATGATAATAATAATAAATAAGGTATAGTTTGTATAATAGTGTTTAGGCAACATTGGCTATCAAAGAACGATTTGCATGAGCACAAGTAGGACAGTGAAAATAGGAAATACCCCCTAAACTTGCATTTTCTGTCGTACAACATGAAGAAGTGCAAATTAATTATACTTCATGCATGCACTAGTAATGATAATGGCACAAAAATGATAATAATATTTAGTCATTTACTTCAAATTTGAGATTTTCAAAGCTTTTTAAAATCTGTATAAAAACACTGTTCCAAAGAGTTAAAGTTTTCTAAAACCAAAACCCTGCCGTATTATTTGTATTATAAGCTGTATGACTTTAACTTATTTCAATGTCCAAAAACATTTCCGGGGTTCCTTTGCATACCACTAGAGGGAGCACGGGTACCATAAATGGAGCCACTGGTGGGCTGACATTAACATTTTGCTCAAAATCGCAGTTTCGTAGGGTGGAAAGTCTGACTGATTGCTAAAATTTATATTTAATGAAACGGGAACTACCCTACAGTTGAAAGCATTGTTCAGGCAAAATTCCAGGCATAATTCCAGGCATAATTCCAGGCAAAATTCGAAATTATATATACAAACAATGAAATATCGAACGAAATGTACAGCAAGATCACCCCTTTCTTTCTTTTTATATGTGTGTATATAAAGTGTTATGGCTGGATATGGGGAAGATGGCGCCGTGGCTTAGTTGGTTAAAGCGCCTGTCTAGTAAACAGGAGATCCTGGGTTCGAATCCCAGCGGTGCCTTTTCGTGTTTGCTGAAGGGTAATGTAGCAAATCTGTTGCTATTGAAAGCGTAAAGCGTTGTGTATTTAACAATGACACGTCACAGCCAACTTACAATCGACATAAGGACATTTGCAAGACGGTATATTTCTATTTTTTAAGTAATGAATTCAAAAATCAATGTTCCGGTTTGTTTGAAGGGCTGCTCGGAAAGTCTCTCCACTAAAACTGATCCGCCTCAACAAGTGAAAACGAAGCAAAAACATCGATTCGCTGCGAGCAGGGTTCGAACCTGCGCGGGAAGATCCCATTGGATTTCAAGTCCAACGCCTTAACCACTCGGCCATCGCAGCCTGATTCGTGTATGGGGGTTCTCTACCACAATCAACTTAGCCCTTGTGTGTTACTCAAGCGATTTCATCCCCGTTCGAACCCCCGCTTTCTAGGGAAAAAAAGATTTTTCTGCCTTGATAACATTTATTAGTGCAAACATATCATTTGAAAGTATACAACATATGGAATGAAAACACTTGTGCAAATCAAAAATGCGGAACGATGTGTGTTCAAGTTTGTAAAGATTGGTTCCACCCCTCCATATGCCTCACAGTGGTTTGGTCCACTGCCAATCAACAGGCGCCTCACACACCTGTCTCAAACCAAGATACCACCCATAGAACAGCTGAGGTAACAGTGTTAGTATTTTTAATATGGCATATTTATTTTTTTAGATGTAATCAAACAGCTATCCCGCAAGGAGCAAAATTCAAGGTAATTCATTTTACATCACAGGGTTGCACAGAAACATTTTATTTTACAGGCTCCTTTAGGCTATACAAACACAGACTGATCAGGCATAGCATTATGACCACCTGCCTAATATGGTGATGGTTCCCCTTGTCCCCAGCTCTGACCTGTCAAGACATGGACTTCGGACCTCTGAGGGAGTCCTCCGGTGTCTGGCACCAGGGCGTTTTATAGTGGATCCTCTTGTGATGACATGATCAATGTTATTCACATCATCTGTCATGGGTTTTAATGTTGTGGCTGATCGGTGTATATACCATGATGTATGTACAGAAACACTCAGCGCTGGTAACTGTGCACACACTTGTAAAAATGAGTAATTTGGTGCCCTAGGCAAGATTTTAGCCTGCGCCCCCTTGCATCGCAATCAATTTCACAATCAATTTTCATACATTCACACAGAAACTGCATGTATGTATTTAAGATTTTATTTCTTTTAAGTCAAAAATATCACACCAAATACTAACTGAAGAAAGAAACAAGTGACAAAAATACCATATAAATAAGGCATTGCGCTAACATATTATCTCTCAGCCTCAGCAAGTGCTATCTCTCTCTTATCTATTGTCAGTCCCTTTGCAAATCGACCTCCAACTCCTTCCATGTTGCCATGTGGGTATTGTGCTCCTGGCTATCCTCATGAACCTTCAGCAAGTGGCTTGCATTTTTGCAGTCCTTTAGTCCTTCCTTATTAAGTCTGTATTCTTTTGGAGAAAACATTTAGCAGCAGAAGCAGTGCGAGTTCTCCTTCTTGTTTGAGTACATCAGCCAGCTTCTTTTGATTTTTTCCCCATTGACTAAGACTCTGTTACAAAAGTCATGTTGACACCCATCTTTGTTTTTGGGAAATGTGTAACTGCTTTTTTATTTGACTTTAGTCCTGATGCTGTGTCACTGGGGTGGTGGTGAAATATTTTGAAAGTGCATCTGAAGAGAGAAGTATATGTGACCACTGCATGTTACATTTTAATAGACAAACAGATGCTTGGTGTGTGCTATATATAAGACTAATATAGACTAATAATGAAAATGTGATGAGATTCATTCAACTTTATTGTCATTGCAATGCAATTCAGTCTAACCACAGTGCAAGTGCAGTGTATGTATATATATCGCCTATGAATGATATGGGAAAGCTAGGATATGGAGTATCAACAGTAATAAACTTTAACTGCACTTTAACACTGATGTAAACTTGAATAAACATAAACTGTGACATAATAAACCAAAGGATTACAACCACCCTGTTACTTATAAAGGGGATGGAAAACTAATAGCATTTTAACCTGTAAAATAACACCTGAACAGGCCTAACGTTAACTTTCCAAATGTCCCGTCCACGTCAACTCAGCTATTTACTGATTATTAAACAATGCTGCTATCGTCCGAAGTAAGCTAGCAAGCTAACACTCTGCTCCAGCAATGGTACGATGCATTAAACTATTCATTTCATTCACTTCATCACATTGACGTTACTGTACCTCTATATTTTTCAATTTTTCCTTCCTCTTCTTTTCTTTTTTTCCTTCCCTTGGTGCCGGATGTTTTCAGTCTTTGGGAAAAAAGGCCTCTCTGTTATTTAATAGGCTTTGCTATGACGTTATGTTGCTGTGGGCTTATATAATATTTCGAAATAATAGTAGTAATAGCACTGGTAAAACATAGTATATAGCTTAACTACACTTTGCTGTAACTTGCTGGTAGTTGAAATACTTGACGCAGCACAACATATGAATGTAGTTTAACTACTTTTTGGGTAATTTTTTGTAGTATAACTACTCAATTTAAAACTACAATTTTGGCCAATAACATGAAAGACCTATATAATATAATTGATTTTTCAGTCCTGTGATGTTGACCAAAAATGTCAGCTTTTGTTCTTTAAAAAATAAAACTTGATTTGAGAGGCATATTTCTGCTGGCATGTGAATTTTTTGTAGGCTATTATATTTTGTTTCATATACACCATATTTTGATTTATTTAACGCTGAGTATAATGAGTATAAGTAGTTGCTAAAGCTCCTTTTTTATCAGTAGTTTGAACAAACTACATTTCTACCCCTGGAGAAATGTAGTTTGTTCAAACTACTGCCAGGCTGAATTACATGTAGTTTTACAAGCTACACTTACAAAGTAGCTTCCCCAACACTGAATAGAAGACATTACCTCTTTTGCTTTTGCACAGAAGTCTGCTTCAGGTTTGATAGAAAAGGGGTCACGAGCAAAGTACAATACTTCAATGGGAATGTTGAACCCTTGGAATCTCTCTGTAAAGTTCTCAGTCAGTTTTGTCATGAAATCTGTCACGATGGGTGTTATTCGTGCCTTGGGTTCATGACTGCACGCAGTCGTGGAAAGTGCAGCAATCTTGTTGCAGTTAGGTCTGTTGTGAAAATTGTTAGCTTTGTCTTGAAAGCACAAAGCTTCTCAACCAAATCAGCAATAGACTTTTCTCTGCAGGAGGTTGAGCTGATATGTGGGGCTACGGTTGATAGCCTCGCCACCAGCCCTTGTAATCTACCGATCATGGCTGGAGCGCCATCGGTAACCAAAAGGCAAACTTTCTGTAAATCCAGTTCACGCTTGTTAAAAAATGCGACAATCTTTTGAAACATCACCTACCTGTGGTGTGTCCCTCCAATGGAATAAGCCCCAAAAGTTCTTCTCTAAAGAGCACTCCGTCGTGAAATCTGACATAGATGCATAGCTGAGCCATGTCAGTACAGTCAGTTGATTCATCCACAGCGATAGACATAACATCAGCTTTTTTGAGGTTTTCCAAAAGCTTCTTTGAGACATCCTTTGCGAGTAATTCCACTCTGCAAAGAGTTGATGTGTCCGAGATAGGCACTTTTTTAATGAATGAGGTGACGCTTTCCTTTACTTTTTC
>OMLP01017237.1:0-35234 GCA_900302685.1 Spondyliosoma cantharus
ATAATAATAATAATAATAATAATAATGCATTTTATTTAAAGCCGCCTTTCAAAGCACTCAAGGACTCCGCACATAACATCAGTACAACAAAATCATCTTTAAGAGACTTTTTCACTTTGCTTTGCTACATTCTTCATTTAAGAGGGACAGAGAGGGACAAGGGAAATTATAAAACAAAGAAAAAAGGAATACTTTTGATAGATGTGTGCTTGGAGACATGTAAGTAGCTTAGACTTGGCAGACAATGGCATTTGTAGAAAAAGCATATCTGAAAATGCTTTGAAAATGTGTGCTCGGTGTCTCATTTAAGACACGAAGAATGTTACAAAAGAGAATTAAAGTGCACGGGAGAGGTTGACCAGCAAGGCAGGGTACAGAGAAGCAGTCTAACCGGTGACACTGCAAGTCATCAGGGTGTGAGAAAGGTGTGTATTGTGAGTGTGACTCCGTGTGAATTTGTGCAAGTCACAAGTTTGCTTGCTAGGTGTTTGTGAGTTACATCATTGCTGAAGGGATTCATAGATATTTTCTGATGAGCTATCAGATAAGACTGCAGAAACAATGGTCTTGTTTGTGGGCCACAGAGGACTCCTGACACTAACATGGTGTCTGACTCACCAAGTTATTACCTGAGCAGTCCAATCTGGAGTGAGGCTACACACGTTAGGTTGTCTGAGCTCTATTTTCTCCCCAGAACAAGATCTCTTTGTCTGCTGTTGGGCCATGGTGCTAACTGATTAACTCTCCCTCACCAACAATGCCTCTTTTTTTCTCACTCTTTTTTTCTTCTTGCAGTCACTGTCATGGCTTTTGTATTTATAAAAGAAAAAAAGGTTTTCTTAAGCATGAGGGGACAGAGTTACTGTGTTGTGCAGACCTGCTGCTTGTTTGATCTGACAGGTAGAATTTGCCTGCAGGGCAGACAGAAGAAGAGAAAGGGCCAAAAGTAAAGAGGATGTCTTTTTTTTTCAGGTAATTGGAGGAGGAATAGCTCAGAGCACAACTCCTTACTAATGATGAGAGAGCGGTGAACGGGGGGAGGGAGATGAGGGAGAAGCAGAGCAGAGAGAGGAGTGTAATTTCCCTCTTGCTATGCCTCCTTCATCAAACTGTCACTCATCCATCCATGCCTCTGTCCCTCCCTCGGCTTCAGGGTTTTAGATGCCTCTGGACACAACTCACCAGGCCTCTTAATCCTTTTTCCACAACCCTGTTATTGTTGAGGTCTTCATCCTTTTTGCCTTTATTATAGCCATACCTGCTCCCTCTCTTTCTTTGTGTTTGCAGAGCATTGTTGAATATCTTTTGCTCTGGTTGCTGTTGTCTATCAGTCTTAACCACTTTCTGTCAAATTGTTAACTCACAAAAAGCTCTCTCTCCACGCAGTCTCATGCCTCTAGGTAAAAGACGTGTTAGGAGAGTAGACTAACCTGATATGCCAGGTGGTTTATTACACACAGAAACATCTGGTAAGCCTTCCATAGAAACTGGGCTGGCACTTTCAAAGTTGAATTGGCAGGTGTCTGGACGATACATCCGTCTATTACTGTATATCACAGGCTAACTTCAAACTAAGGAGATCCACAGGAGGAGAGCCCTACCAATAGCTGAGCCAAATGGTAATACAAACTCTTACTGAAGCCAGTTGAGAAAAAACATATTTCCATTATGGAAATGCTTCAGTGCCATTTTGTGCTCTTCTTTCCATGAAATATAAGCTCCAGTTCTCATTTAACATATGCTATAGCAGCTATGCTAACCTCTTGAGAAGTCGCCATTGTTGTTTTCAAACAGTCACTTCTCTCAGTGGTCGTCACATCTAAATCACGCCTGTAGCTGCTAGTTGTTCCTCATAGGACAATGTGGTTCTACCACAAGAGCGTGCTTTTTCCAGATCACATGGTCATGAGATCTCATGAATCCAGCTGCCTTGCAAGGTTAAGACAAGGCAGAGGGAAGAAGAAACAAAGATAAAGGCGTAAGATGGGCAAAAAAAAATATCAGTCACACTTCTACTCCTCCACAGCAGGCAGACACCCCTGCTCTCTGGTGCACAAACACACACACTCACAACTGGGTGAGGCATATGATCCAAACTAAAGTCAACAAACACAAGAGTAGGAGAACCCTCTGCAGTGATTTCCCGCTCATACTCTCCAAAGGCGTATCTTCTTCCCGCAGCCAAGCTAACAGCACTGTAGATGTGGTTGAGACCGGAACCACAATGATAAGAGTTTCTTTGTCTATATGTCTGTGTATGTACTCTGTCTACGTGTGTGTCTCCGGAGAATCCGGAGCACCTGTAGCCTGGGTGAGTTCACATATTGGTACAGTGGGGTCTGAAGTTCACTGAACATGTAAGGTTCAGTATCTGGAAGGTGGAGATATTTTGTGTGTGTTTTGAATATTCCAAATGATGAGTCAAGCAGGCTGTTCATCAGTAGCAATCATGGCTTCAACTATGGATGGTTGGATTTATCAAGCAAGTGTTTCGATTAGCGACTTGTTTAATTTAATCACGATGTACCATAGCCCAAAGTATTGTTTTCAGCTTGCTCGTTGTGTTTGACTAACAGCCTGAAAGATAATCAATGCTGTAACCAGCATATGAAATATCTTGCATTTGCTTGATAAGTAAAAGAAAAGATCAAAAAACTGAAACAGTCAATTTTCTGTCTATTGTCTAATTTCAGCAGTAGTGATAACTCACTAGATTGGATGTGGTCAACATGGCCTGCTGTCACAGGTCACTGGGATCACCATGATAAAAGATAGGGTCACAAAAACAAACAAACAAACAAGCAAACAAACGGGGTAAAACAAACGAACATACAGATGCACATCAGGCTGCCTAGAGACTCAAACAGGCTCTTGGAAAGAGGAAGCCTTACAAAACAGTGGGGAATGTAGCAACCAGACCATAAACCCACATACAGTGAGGTGACAAGTTGCTCTCTGTCACATATTGAAGGTGTTGTCGGGCCAAAGTACCTCAGTTTTGTCATAGGGTCACACATAATCTGTATATGCACTGATAATCGGACCAGTGTGAGTTTCATCTTTATTTGGCTCAAATAAACTTCTTTGTTGTTATTCAGTCATCAGTAGCCTTGTTTCCGTCAAATTTTGAGCACATTCTAAGTGAAGTTTTGAAAGTTCGCCGTAAGGATGATGCGGTGTTGGTTATGTGGTTACGTCACACGTGGATGAGAAATAAACAGAGGCTGGCAGTAAACAAACCAGAAGACTGATTCGAAAAAAAGACAATAAAACACCTCAAGCGAGTAAATAACCTTTTTTGCAAATGAGAGCAAGCTTTTTCAAATTTTGTCGTTTCCATAAAATTTCTATTGCCTTATTCTTCAAAATGCACATTAAAATGCTTTATGGAAACAGGGTTATTGACATACATCAAAACAATGCAAAAGTACCTTGTTTGCGTGCCATATCACAGAATAAATGCCAAAGAGAAAAAAAGGAAAAAAAAATAGGAGGGAGTAAATCTCCTTGGGTGGGCTGCAGCAGTACAATAATCATTCAGTGATTAAGTGACATTTTAAGTACAGAAGAAACAATATTTGTTTTTGTTAAAAATGACTAAATCAGTCAGTGGTGGACTATGCTTAGCATAGATATAGATATGGAACTTTTATAGGCAGGCAGACCTATTGTTGGAGACTCCACTTTGAACAACCACAGAAGCAGGATAATGACAGAACAACATAGAAAAACAGGCAGATGAAGCACTCAGAGAGAAAATGAGTCCCGTGCTGTTCACCACAGCCACTCAGATGAGTCTTTTTGAACATGTTTTTAAATACAGTCTGAGATTTTACCACATGTCCCTCTTTGGACTCCACCCTGCTCTGGACTCCTTTATTCAGACTACGCTGATGCTTTTCAGTCTGACTGTCTGGTTTCCTCTGTATGTCTCGCTCTCTCGTTACATTTCTTGCTTTTACTTCCACCTCACAGCGCTCTCTTCAGCTTCCTCTTTTTTTTTCTCCTTTACGTCTTTCTTTCCAACATTGACATCACTCCCACACCTCCCTCAGCCCGCCTACGCTGTGATGTCATTTTTGCTGCTAGCTCATCTTTGTGAAAAAGAAAAAAAAAAAAAGACTGGGGAGTGGGCAAAAAACCTCTCCAACCCATTATAACTACTTTGCTACTACAGATTTTTAAGCTATAGATGCATAGTTTCCATCCCTCAAAAAGAACCCATGACTGAACCCTTACATCTAAGTTTAGGCGCATTTTATTTTTCCAATGTAGAAAAGGCCTCTCCTTGGCCTAAATGGGTCTTCCATTGCCAGACCTATCCACACACTACATTTACACTGTGGCAATACACAGAAAAATGACTATCATTCTGTGATCGGACTGATAGCCTCAAACTGCCATAAGCTCACTGCTGCTGCTTGATTTAGTTCTGGGTTTGAGGCAGTGGCGTTACTAAGAAACCTCTTTTCCCATCTGTCTGTATTTAGCACATACTGTTTTAGATTGATCACTTATGACAGTTATTGGAAATGGCAATGGAGACCAGGCAGAGTGCTACCTGCTAGTTGCTAGTCACTAGTGAACTTCCCACAAGTGCATCGCTGTTGATCTCTTTCTTCGCTCCTTCACCTTTGCTTAAGTTGAATTCTTGTCCATCTTGGGGCATGAATTGAAGCTTGTTCTGGGTGTCCAGGGCAGCTGTAATATTGTTCCTTATAGCATCAGTTCCTCTGCAAGTCAACTGAAGCTCCAATCTTTTTGTGTACAGTAGCAGTAGTAAATGAGTGGGCCGCCTGCACAAAATGGTTTCAAAACATTCAGTGTGGCATTTCCTGAGTCGAGGTAGAACAGATAAGATTACACACTGTAGTACTTCCCCATTCAAAAAATATGTTTAAATACACTCAAACCTGTCTCGGGAGCTCTTCAAACTGCCTCCACCATTCACCTTTGGCGATGACGGAGTGCTTCTCTGTTTGTGTCATGTCTGGCTCTGGTATGACCGTAACACCTCAGTAGTACAATGTCTGTATATATATGGGATATATATAATATATATGGGATTGTTTATGGTTATTGTTATATTTTGCATACACCTGCCAAACCATGAGATACATCAATGTGACAATTCCTCCAACCATATCACATTTTTAAAACTTGAGTCCTCTTCTCTGGATTACTTTTTTTGCGTCAGATGGGAGCTGAAGGAAATGTCTGAGTGGCAGCAGGTCCTTAAATATTAAGAATACCATCTTATAGAGCTGCAATAATTAGATGATTAATTGATTAGATGATAGATTAGATTTTTTGCCCTACCATCTAACATATACATTTTGTGCAACTATCTTTTCCTAAAAAGAACCATCAGGCGTCTTGCAGCTACAGTTTCTGTGTAAGCCATGCATTCCTTAGTTCCAAATTTATCTCTGCAATCAAATTAAAAGCAAAGCTGGTAACATGTTCTGCACTGACTTGTGATGTCTGTGTACGCACACGCAAGACTACAGTACACTGAATAGGCCACCTATGCTCTAGCCAAGCTAGGGAATGATCCGGGGATTGAAATGTGAGCTAGTTTATGCTCCCCTTCTTTCTCTCTCACACCGTTTCTCTGTGATGGCCGCAGGGAGAGAGCATGATGGAGTTATTAAGCGTCGCTGAAACTAGAAAAGTGACTGCAGGAGGAGGAGGTGGTGGTGGGGTTGTGGTTTAGGAGAGGAAGGTGGAAAGGTAGGAGGAGAGAATTAGCACAAAAGAAAAGGGGAATTAGCGTTCGGGGATGGGAGGAGAATGGGAGAGAAGGGGAGCTTGGGACATAGAAATTAGGAATGAAGGAGGTTGGAGACATTACATGACTGAATGAGAATCAACCCACCCCTCTCTGCTCTCTGAAGCCCCCATGGCCAGCCAGGACAGGCAGAGGTCAGCATGAGGTAGAGGAGGGGGCGGAGGGAGAGAATGAAGGAGAGAAGGGGTGCAGAGAGAGAGAGAAAGAGAAGGAGGGGTGTGCGTGAGATGGGGGCGCTAATGTGAACCAGCTGTAGAAACCTGACACCTAGAGAGTGGGTTAGAAATGAGAGGTGGAGGAGTGAGAAAGAGAGGGAAAGAAGGGCTGCAGGAAATTGCACGGAGTAAGAGAGGGATGGAGAAAAGAGGAGGAAAAAAAGTCCTCGTGGAGCAAAACAAAGAATCCCATAGATGAATTTGGCTGCAGAACGCTCTCCCTTCTGCGTTGTTCATGAAAGTAGATCTGACTTTGTCTGTGTAAAGGTGTTCATGTGCAAAAGTTATACAGTGTCAAAAGATTTGCATTGCTTATGTATTACTGTGTTGTATTCAGCAACTAACTTGTGTGGTAGGTTATCTCTTCCTCAGCGAGACACCACTCCCTTACATTAATGCGAATCATGCACAGCCTTGTCTGTTTGCCTCGGGCTCGAGTGTACAGCCAGAGGCTAATAATGAGCTCTCTATCTGCCAGTGAAACCTGAAGGACAGGGTAGTATCGTTTCCTGACGCCATGGCATGTGGTTCTGTCAACACGGGTTAGATAGCAGCAATTGAATTTAAAAGAGATTACTATGCATCTTTCCTGTCAGCACTTTGGGGTTTTAACAACAAATCTTAAAAATAGGAAATAACTCTTAAAGGGTGGCGGAGGATTGTGAAACAACTCTACATTACAATATCCTTTACATCTTCCTCGTGCACATTGAGGATAAACCAGAAGTTGTTTTAGACGAGCTCAAAAGCACTTGTAATCAGGCTAAACATCACAACAAAGCACAAGTTTCAAATTTCCTCTCTCTCACTGAAGTGGCTATACTTGACTTTGAAAAATGCGTCTCGTATTCCACATAGTTTTAACAGTGAAAATGTGTGAAATGTTCCCAGTGAAACGTAAACCTGGCATTAACCTGGACACGGTGTTCTTTGTGAGACAGCCTGCTAATGTGATGTATGTCACAGGGCAGAGGGCCATGTCATTACTCCATGAGAGGGGGCGTAGAGGTCATCCAGGAGAAAAAAGAGCAGTCGTAACTCCCAGGACAGCCGGCCGTCTTGTTGTGATATCATGGCCAAGCTGTGTTTGTGTTTAGAGTGGGGAGGGACGTCTTTGTGTTTGTGTATTTATGTGTGTGTGTTTGTTTAAAGGCATGTGTTTTGGGGGTGTGCACTGCAGACATGCTGATACAGGGACGGAGACGGAGAAGAGGAAGGGTGGCCATGTCTAATCTGAAATGAAGTCTGCCTCTTCTTTGAAGATGTACATCAGTAATCTGCCATCTGGTTTATCTGTTTACCAACACCACGAGTACGAGGATTTTTAGAGAATATTTCAGTGAGACAAAATAAATATTGGCAAGATGAGGCTCACGATATTTTATATTTTTGTTTCTGTGTGGTTTTAGCCTTTTGTGGCATTAGTTGATCAGTCTATCAAACTACCTTCATACAGCACCTCTGACACAGATTAGTTGCAATTCAGTTGCTTTAAAGCAATTGACAATACATGTTTGTGAGGAAAAGAGGGCTTGAGAGATTAATGCACATCAAAAAACAACCAATACAAACAGCAGTAAAAAGTAAAAGATCATTTTAATTATCAATTAAACTGCTAATTATTTTCATTATCAATGTTTATATATATATATAATATATAGCATTTGTTGTTGTTTAGTTTATGGAATAAGATATCAAGGGTTTGGCTTCACAAACTATTATTAGTAGGATTGTTGTCAATAAGATGATATATTTTCAGACCTATCCTTTAAGCTTGACTATAGTAAAAAGCTTTCTGTCATACCACGTCTTAACAAATGGACATCTATGAAAGTCATATTTCCTTATTTTTATGGTGTTGATTAATAGTTTTTTGTTGATTTGTACACATGCCAATGCATTTGATACACTTAATATTTGAGAAACAAATATGTTAGTCAGAGTGGGAATCTGTCCCAGATGTTGTTTATCATATTTGAAAAGACATTCGATGAGTCACACGTCTCACAGATGTGATTGATCTGTGAGACTTCTGCTTGGCATGATTCATGACTCTCCTACTTTCCCATGCGCTCACAACCTAATATCTTCAAGCTGCTCTGGGGTGTGGTAGCCAATAATAAATACATTTAAGGAAGCGTGAGGCTGGATTTCAGATAATTCTCACCTCTCTGTTTCATCTCAGTTTTATATGGCTCATGACTCCGATCTCTGATTCTTCTGTTGTATGTTTTTACATCCTAGAGGCCTGCTTATTAGTGAAATAAGAATCTTTTCTTTTTTTTTCATTTGTATGGTTATGAAAGAGGGTATTAATCTGTCTGTGCTTATGTGTGTTAGTTACTGTGTGTTGTATATCTACTCTCCTATTATGTTACCTGAGACCCTCCAGGGAGGCCGGTTTAGAGGCCTGTGTAAGAGGCAGCAGGTCGCTCTGTCGCCCACAGTCCCCAGACAGTGTGTCTGCCGTGTGCCAGACACAAACACACACACACACACACACACACACACACACACACACACACACACACACACACACACACACACAATGCAACAGACAGCTGATCAAAATAGCATAGACATGGAATTACCTGTCAAGTAGCATTTTTGCTCAGTAACAGAATAACACCTCTGACCAAACACTGTCACACAGAGAAGTGATGAGTGAAAGTAGGAGGCACCGCGAAATACAGAGGAATAGAAAGCAACGAAGGGATTGACGTCTCTGATAGGATCCCAGGTTAACATATTGTGTAATATTGTAATTTCCTTCCCACTGCTCGGCATACAGCTGAATCACTTTACTGACATCAGACATGAGAGATCGAAAGGAAGGGGTGATGAATAAGCAGAGGGGAAAAAAAGGCGCACTTACGGAGAAAACAATTTGTAGCCTAAATGTGGTCAAAACACGATAAATAGGTCTTTTAGTCATACACTTAACAGGATTTTGAGAACAGTTCTCGAAAAAGGTTGCTTTCTTAAACTGTGGACACATTTATAAACACTGAATCATTATTTATATGTTGGCAGGAGTGTTTTTCATCTGTTACTTAGGACTAATAATTGCTGGTGCTTTCCACTTGTTTTTTAGTTTTTGCCAGTCCTCAGTCAACAACTTCCAGATGACTCCATCTCACATCCTTCCACTTTTTAGCTTCTTCTTTGCCATTGCTGACCCCAATTTAACCCTCCCACAAAGCCTAACTTCCCCCTTTTCTCTTACAGTGTTTAACAGTTTAGGGCTCAGAACAGTGTGCAACTGTTATCTTAAGATTCGTTGTTCGGTTCTGGTCTGGTTTTAACATCGTGTGTGTTGTTCGTGTGCACTGTCATGGGCATGAGGCTGTACATGGAACCCTATCACAGCGCTAAATTAATACTTTGATAAATAATTTTCTATATTGTTTAATGGTTCGAGTAATTACAACTAATTTCTGTATTCACAACCACATGTTTAGCTCATACTCCTATGTGGGGATGTGGTCTCCCACATATGATTGTTTGCTGAGCATTGTACAGCAATGGAAAGACTGTATATTAGACAGTCGTGTTTATCTGTGCTGTTTCAATTGTTTCTTTGATGTGTGTGTGTGTGTGTGTGTGTGTACAATGGTACACACATCAAACACCTCCACCCATAAGTGTGCAGATGCTGTTCTGTCTGCCATCAATGCTGTTGTCTGATGTGGTGCTTTAAGTGCACCTGACTGAAACTCATTCTATTGTTTTGTTTGTTTGCATCCCTATCAAGCACATACACACAAATACATATTTGTCTTTTTGCTTAACTCATCTTTCAGTTTATTGTCTGCATTGAGTGGTGATTAGATTTAAATCCTTGTGTGTGTGCTTTGAATGCTCCATTACTGATTTCGGTGTTCTGTTGTGTGTGTCCAGGTGTGCACCAGGCTTCCTGGGAGAGTACTGCCACCATAAGGACCCGTGTCATCCCGGCTTTTGCCAGAATGGAGGGAACTGCTCTGTGTCCATGTTAGCTGGAGTACCTGTACCTGGCAGCGCCAGCTGCACCTGCCTTCTCGGCTACACCGGCCAGCACTGCCAAACTCCCCAGAACTCCACGTGTTACCCCAACAACCCCTGTGCCAACAACGGTGTCTGCACCCTGCTGTCGCTTGACAAGTACAAGTGCGAGTGTACCAGAGGATGGACAGGTGAGATACTGTTCAATCATCTCGCAGGAGTTCACCACAATGGAAATGATAGCTGTCTTTGTTTATCACCAGAGGACTAAATTATTTTTAAACATCCTGAATGCAAATTTAAAGTTGTTGTAGTGTAACTGTTTTTCCTGGATGTTACAAAATAGTTTTTACAGCACTGTCTCTAAGCAGATAATTTTAAGCCATTTGAGAAGCCTGTTAGTATCTCCACCATGGTTAATTTGTGGTCCTGCTTTTAGACTGATAGGAGCATATCTAGGGCTGCGTATTGAAAATAAAAAATTGATGACAGTGCTGATACCGATACTTTAACTTCAATATTGGCTCCTGAACCTACTGTTTTTCCTGCATGCCTCAAGAAAGCCAGTCACCAACACTGTTAGATCTTAGCACATCAAGCATACTGCATGCTTATTCGGCTCACTGATGCTGATGAGATTAAGTCCTCAGGTATCGAAAGTTGGTTTAATTTAGAAAAAATTAAAAAAATATTTTATTAAAATATCGGATTTAGACGTGCATGCAACTTTGGAACACAAAAATATCACAGGATAAAACACAACATGTTATAAGAAGTGTTTTAGATGGCTGCAAATGTATTTTCCTCAAGTGCCCAAGCCATAATTCTGCATAGATGCTCACATGGATTTGTGATAGCCACAGCACTGTAACACTCAGCTCTTCTTCTTTCTCTTCACTCCCAGGGTTGCGGTGTGAGCAGGAGGACAGCTGTCTATCCAGTCCCTGCGCCAATGGCGGAATGTGTAGCTCTCTGTCTGGCGGCAGCTACACATGTTCCTGTCCACCTGGCTACACAGGTCCTCGGTGCCTTAATGACACAAATGAATGTGCTGCCACACCCTCTATTTGCCAGAATGAGGGAGTATGCGTCAACACCCCTGGCTCCTACAAGTGAGAATCAAGATTTTGACAAGCAAATGTGAAATATGTAATTATTTGAAGATTTCTTGGAACAGTTGTTTAATGTCAAGACTGAATGACATGAAATGGACTCCTTTATTGCTACAGGTGTAACTGTGCCCCTGGGTTTACTGGCAGACACTGTGAAAGCTCTTACATCCCTTGCTCACCTTCACCGTGCCTGAATGGGGGCACCTGCCACCAGACCTCTGAAAGCAGCTACTCGTGCCACTGCCTTCCAGGTAGGAGGATTTCAAATTCTAAAAAGCCTAAACTTGTGTTACTCTTTCTTATAAAAGCTGAATATGAACCAGAGAAAAACTGAACTAATACTACACCAACACAGACATGGACCCTGTTGGTTCTAGGTGAGAGACTGAAACGGAAATTTAAGAGAAGGAAATTGAATGTAGGAAGACAAAAATGGTTACAGTCTGACTAGTATTCATTTATAAATCAATGTAGCTTTGAGCTTCTGTATTGTTGCATTAAGTTGTTTGAGGTGCAAACAGTCTGATCCTGTTGGCTGTTTTGTATTACTCAAAGTGCGCTGTCAGTCTGCTACACTTACAGAGTAGACACAACAAACACGCACTCACATACAGCTGCTGTCTATTCACTACCAGGACATGCCATATTACTTATGTACACCAGAGAATATGATACCACAGCTGTTGTATTTGGGTGCATGTCCTCTCCACTGCACACATAATGATAAAGTGAATGTCTCTCTCTTTCATTTGTGCCAGGTTTCAACGGGACCAACTGTGAGAACAACATAGACGACTGCCCCGGTCATCAGTGTGCCAATGGAGGAACCTGTATGGACGGAGTAAACACCTACAACTGCCAGTGCCCTCCAGAGTGGACCGGTAAGGGATTTGTGTTTAAGATTGTGTTAAGTGCTCCTGTGACTACTGTTGCACTCGCACAGTGTTTGTCATGTACAGTCTGTGCCTCAGGGCCTTAAAGCCATGCTGAAACAAAGCATTAGAAAAGCAGTATTGTGAGTTGTAGACATGTTCTCATAGTCGGCAATGACGACGATTGCGAGGTAAGAATAAATAAGTAATCTATGTGGAAATACATTTTTGATCATTTGATTGGGCACTTATTTGATTGTTTTGTTGGACGGCCTCAAGCTGTTAGAAGTTGGAATTTGAGCCATGTTAAAGTTTTTGCTGGATGACCACCCACCATGTCTGTGGACTGGCCTCATTGTAGTGAATGAGAGTGCTAAAGTCAGTCAGAACTTGGCCATTGCAATATTGTGTATGTATTTTTCTGGAAGCAGTTTTTAAAAGTAGTTTGTACGCCTGCTGTGTCTAAAACAAAGCTCTGTTTTAAGATTTTTTTATTGAATATGCCATTTTCATGTCATGTTTGTGTCTTCATCTTTTCACCTTCTTGACAATCTAGCCATATCACTGGAAAATAGCTTTTTTTGAGTCTGGACTTTTTCAGTTGAACAGTTGAGTGTGCCATTTGAGCAGTCATGTGTAAATGTGCGTGCTGTGATCACTGATAAAAACTTGCATGCTTTCAAGTTGTCTGCTTTGATATCACACTTCCTATTATTCCTCGGTACTGTTTCCTCATATGAAGGCCTATACTTCACACAAGGTGTGTCTGTGCTAACACACTTGGCATCCCCAAGCTTTCTGTTGACAAAGCAAACAGTCATACATCAGTTTCCTACAGCCTGTCTGAGTTTATATAGCACTAATCCAACCAGGGCAACCAAAGGCAACATGAAGCTGGAACACGGTTTTAAAAAGCATATTTAAAAAATCTCAAATATGGGTCTTTATTTTTATTTTTCAACCTAAAACCCACAAGGTTACACCTTGACTTATTTGACATTTAACATGCTGCATTGACTATTAACATTATTTGCTTGTTTCCCTTCTCTTCCTGTCCCCCTCCTGCCTCTCCACAGGCCAGCACTGCACAGAAGATGTCAACGAGTGTCGCCTACAGCCAAACACTTGCCAGAATGGAGGCACCTGCAGTAACCTGATCGGCAGCTATCAGTGCGTGTGTGTCAATGGCTGGAGCGGGGCCGACTGCTCTGAGAACATTGATGACTGCGCCACCGCAGCGTGCAGCCCCGGCTCCACCTGTATCGACCGTGTTGCGTCATTCGTCTGCCTTTGCCCCCACGGAAAGACGGGTAAGCCAGTAGTGACAAACCACATGCAGATATTTTTACACCAAATGCTTGAATTGCATAAAGTTGATAACTGCATTGCAAGATACAATGTTAGATATTGTGAAATTGTCAATATCTGAAAGCAAAAATGGAAAACAGTTGAGGAAAAAGCACTTAATGTGATCCATGTCAAACAGTCAGAAACACTAATTATACCTCAGAGTAGATTTTGAGTTTCCTGCTGATTACTGACCCATTCTTGGATTTGGATTAAGCCTCACCCTAATTATCCTCTCCCCAGCAGCAAATATGCATCCAGTTTGCTTTTCTCTGACCTCAGCAGAACCCTTTTTTCTTTTCAGGTCTGCTCTGCCATAGAGACGATGCCTGTATCAGTAACCCCTGTCGAGAGGGCTCTCAGTGTGACACCAACCCCATCAGCGGCATGTTCAACTGCAACTGTCCACCTGGATACGTAGGCAACACCTGCAACATTGACAGAGACGAATGCAGCATTGGTGAGAAAGCAGAACACACACATAACATGTATCTGTGCCAGGCATCTGATCTGGTCTGCTTTTAACCACACCTCTTTCCTCTTCGTCATCAGGTACCAACCCCTGCGAGCACGGTGGTCAGTGTGTGAACACTGATGGCTCCTTCACCTGTAACTGTGTCAGAGGTTACTCTGGGCCACGCTGTGAGCAAGATGTCAACGAGTGTGCATCCAGCCCCTGCCAGAACGATGGCACATGTCTAGACCGCATTGGGGACTACACCTGCATCTGCATGCCCGGTATACATTCCCCGAGGACTTAGAAATAAGCATATAAAAAAATTAATTAAAAAAAATTCAGACAAGTTTCTCATGAAGTTAATCTTAAAAGCATTTGAGATGTTGCCTTCTGCAGTCAGGAAAAGGTTGAGTTGATAAGTTTGGATAGTCATTAAGGCAACACGCTCATCTCAAATTTGTTTGCACTCACACATACATCTGCCATTATTTTTTATCTAAAGTTAGTTCACAGGAGAATATATAAAAAATGTTGGAAAGATATGCAGTTAAAAGTTGGATCCAAAATGGTAATTCGTTAGCTCATTGCCTTATTATTACTATTAAAATCTGTCACTGTTTTTTTAATCTGTATATATTCTGCATACAGAAAGAAAAACACAACTTCCTTTGGTGGAGTTGATGACTGTTGATATTACTAATGTTTAAGACGAAACTTATTAGAAATGCCAATGAAATAGGATTGAACTCTTTGTAAATTTTGAGAAAAGAAGAAATTATTAAAAAAAAAACGTGTTTCTTGTCGTGCATGCAGGATTTGCTGGGACTCATTGTGAGATAGAGATGAACGAGTGTAGCAGCTCGCCCTGTTTGAACCAGGGTAAATGTCTGGACCAGGTGAGCCGCTTTGTCTGCGAATGTCCAGCAGGTAGGTATCCTTTTGTTATGGGTTAGTTATGTCATTTAAATATTTTTCTGATTGATTCTCTCTCTAAGAAAAATGGTCTTTTAATGAATGTGTTTGTTCATTGTGTTCTGTTTTTTTTTTCAGGCTTCAGTGGTGAAATGTGCCAGATAGATATAGATGAGTGTTCCAGCACACCCTGTTTAAATGGCGCCAAGTGTATCGACCGACCCAATGGATATGATTGTGAATGTGCTGAAGGTAAAAGGAAATGACTATATGTTAACTTGAAGTAAAAGCCACATTTTCCATAATCTAATTTGTTGTGCCTGGACTGCGAATTCAAAATTAAGACAAGGGAAATGTCGACTGCTTCACATTAATCCCCATTTGACTCAGAAAATAATCGGTTGCATTAGCCTTTGTTATTTTTCTAAGAAGAAATGTCGTTCCCCAGGCTTTGCTGGTCCGCTCTGTGAAGAAAACATCAATGACTGCGTTCCAGAGCCGTGCCACCATGGTTTGTGTAAAGATGGCATCGCCACCTTCTCCTGTGAGTGCCATGCTGGATACACAGGCTCCATCTGTAATATCCAGGTCCAGGAGTGCCACAGCAACCCCTGTCAGAACCGAGGGCGCTGCATTGACCTAGTCAATGCCTACCAGTGCAACTGCCCACCGGGAACCACAGGTTAGTACAATGTTCATTTCCTGTATAGTAAGACGTCTCTCACCTGTCTGACAAGCCGGTACTCTCCCCCCCACGTTTCTTCAGAGCCTCTTAGAAGGGGTTTTCAGCCACTTCCTCTTCCAACATGATGTTGCTGCCACTTGTTTTCCAGTGTTTTCAACAAATCTCTGCTTTGCTCGACGTCTTTTTGCTATATTAACCATACAGACTGAACTATAAACGGAAAACATTTACAAATTCTCATTCCTCCAACACTTTTTTTAAAGAATCTAAATCTGAGCTATTCTAGATAATCACCTCAATCAGGCAGCTTCAAAAGTTTAAGAGTGGAGGTAACTGCTTGAAATCAATGTGAAGTCCTCCATCCCCCACATGTAGAGCTTCCTGTATAGCTATAAGGCACTCTGTGTGTGTGTGTGCGCATGTTTGTGTGAGTAGAAGTCACAAGTCTGGGTCGAGCGGTGCTACCCCACGTTGCTCTGTGGATTAGCATGCTCAGTTCAGTACGTTGTACCACCCTACGGCCTGGTACTGAAGTCTGTACTGTCCTCACTCAACCAAAAGTGGCGTCAGGTCACCCTGTCAGTTTTCACATTCTGGTTTTATGGCCTGACTTTCCCTCCTCTGATGTACTTCGTTCTCTCTGTCTAGTTTTCAGTCTAGTTTTCTTCTCCGGCTTTAACATTTGCGCCACTAATGTTGTTCTTGTTAGTTCTCTGATTGTATGTCCTACTTGAGTCTTAGTCTCCTTTTTTGTGGAGTCTTACTCCCTCTGGTGGAGAATTAGTTAACTGCCACCTTTTGTAAGTTATTTGATGCAACGCGTCACTCACTTCAACCTAAAGGGGTGTGACCAGCTGTGTTACTTTTAAATCGAAGGAAAATCACACAGCCAGATAAAATGAGAAACAACATGACTATTGCTCTTCTATACGAGTTTGTCATTGTGTTTTCTCCACTTCCACACAGGGGTCAACTGTGAGATCAATGAAGATGACTGTGCCAGCAACCCTTGTGAGTACGGAGAGTGCCAGGATGGCATTAACGAGTACAAATGTGTGTGCGCCCCAGGATATACAGGTATGACCCATTAAAGTCAACATTGTAATGTTGTAAAATGTTTCAGAAAGGCAGGATCAAATGAATAAATACTTATAGCGATACAGCCCAAGATTTTGATTCTGTCACTGAAATCAAGATATTACTCAAGTTTTACAATTAATCGAATCTGAATTACTCTCCGAAAGGTGTTAAATGTGATGTGGAAATCAACGAGTGTAACTCAAACCCGTGTATGAGCGGGGGAACCTGCATGGACAAAGTCAATGGGTTCCTCTGTTTGTGCCCACCCACCACCCACGGCCCTCTGTGCCTCTCCGGGACCGACCACTGTGTTCCTCAGCCTTGTGTGCATGGAGAATGTATTGAACAGCAACACGGGTATGTTACCTTTTATTGCCACTCATGTTCCATGGTCAATCTGTCCTTATCTGATCCAGTGCTATATGGGTTAACATATAACATAGTGTTAGTGGGAATTTAAAATATCCATAAGGTGAAGTAACTTTTGGGAAGACAACCAACTACTTTGTCCCATGTTACTCTCTTTTCATGTGAAGGCCTCCTGCAGTAGGGAAATTTCTTCCAGATGCAAAACATTGAAACCTGCAGCATCAGCAGAACTGCATCTTCATAATTTAATAATCCAAGCTACAACCGCTGGAATGGATGCTGGAAACAACCTGCTGTTATTATTACCATGCAGCTAATTCCACATTTAAACCTGTGCTTGCGTTTCTTTTGTGTAAAGGTATCATTGTGAGTGTGAGGCCGGCTGGGTGGGACAACACTGTGAGCAGGAAAAGAATGAGTGCTTGTCCAATCCATGCCAAAATGGTGGCAGCTGTTTGGACCGATATAATGGCTACACCTGTGTGTGCCTACCTGGATTCAGAGGTAATCATTATTATTATTAGCTCAACATAGCATTACATGGCAATCAATAGATGAACTAGCATTGAATTTTAAAATAAATCTTTGAATATCCCCTCCTCTCTGATCAGGTGTAAACTGTGAGAAGAACATAGACGAGTGCGCGTCCGGACCCTGTCTGAACCAGGGCACCTGTATAGACTTGGTCAACAGTTACAGCTGCCAGTGTAGTCCACCATTCACAGGTTAGTGAGATCACTTTCCCATTACACTAACATCCACTTGTTAGCATGCAGAAACAGTCATTGTAGCGGCCAGCTGGATATCATTTTGGCAAAGAATTTTATTCACTTGTTTTTCTATCATTATTCACTGTGTGCCATGTCAAAACAGGTAAACACTGTGAGGTGGAACAGGTTCCCTGTGCCTCTCATCCATGTGAGAGGGGAGGAGTGTGTCTTCCGTCTGCAGACTACACCTCTTACACCTGTCGGTGTCCTGCTGGCTGGCAAGGTATGTGTGTGTGTCTTATGAGTTTATGAGAATGTGATAAAGGGCTGCAACAACAACCCAAATATGTTCTGCTTACTGTCATAGTGAAATAATGTAACCAGAAAACATTCATATGTAAGAAGCTGGAATTGTAGATTTTTTGACTTTGTTTTCTTAAAAAGTTACTCAAACTAATTCACTCAACTATCAAAATAATTTCTGATTAATTTGATAGTTGTTAAATTAAATTGCTGCAGTTTTAATGTGAGATACGAGACAGAGTGCCTGAGAACTGAGTCATTACTATGTTATTATGTATCACTGCTAGTTTGATGCTTTATTAATATCTGTTTGTTCACAATTGTGCAGGTCCACGCTGCAGTGAGGATGTGAATGAATGCAAAAAGAACCCTTGCAAAAATAGCGGTCGCTGCATTAACAGCCAGGGCAGCTACACGTGTAAATGTCAGCAGGGATACAGCGGACACAACTGTCAGACAGACATAGACGACTGCTCACCCAGTGAGTTTCACTTCAACTTATTCAGTCACTTTATTAAATGCTATATGCACCCAGTGTTTCCTGCATTTCTGAATGTATAACGACTGTGTATAATGACTCCTATGTAATATTTTTATCTGGCGATATCCTATTAGAAAGCAGCGTGTAAACCTCCTGAGATATCGAATTACACGTGGGTTTAAGCCTGTACATGATAAGAAAAACTTGGAAGGTGCTTCAACAATACCTGTATCTGTTTCAGCCAGACTGCTAGTGGATTACTCACTGATAAAGCTGACTGCTATTTACATACTGTGTTTGTTCACAGACAGCCTCTCATGCCTCTCTCTTCCCCCTTCTGTAGACCCATGTCTGAATGGAGGCTCCTGTGTGGACGACGTTGGGAGCTTCTCCTGCGACTGCCGTCCGGGTTTCGAAGGGGAGCGATGTGAGACTGAGGTAGACGAGTGTGCCAGCCAGCCCTGCAGGAATGGTGCCATCTGCCGGGACTATGTCAACAGCTTTGTGTGTGAGTGCCGACCGGGCTTTGATGGAATCCTGTGTGAACACAACATCCTCGAATGTACTGAGAGGTGAGCCTTAAAACCAGCATTTTATTATCATGCTTAAATGTTATGCTCTTCTTCGATTCATTCTTCCTGAATTATTTGTCCTGTATCTCCTGGAATGACCTAATCAATGATAATTATTGCGACTATTTCTGAAACAAATGTCTGATTTGAAATAAAACTTGATGTTGAATTTCAAGACTGTTTTGTTCTGTACTTTAGAAATATGCCTCAGTGCTCTAGACAGAAATACAGATTATTCACTTCTCTCTTCATCTACTTCCCGACAGCTCTTGTCTTAATAATGGGACTTGCATTGACGACATCAACACATTCTCTTGCCATTGCCGTCGTGGTTTTTACGGGACGTTCTGTGAGTACGAGCAGAATGAGTGTGATTCTCAGCCCTGTAAGAACGGAGGCACCTGCACTGATGGTCTGGGAACCTACCGCTGCACCTGCCCTGTAGGATATAATGGACAGAACTGCCAGGTAAGCTAACTTTTAAAACAACTAAAGTATCTGGAGTATAAGTATAGCAGTTGTTGTTTGCTATACAGATTTTCAGATATATGGAATTACATTTTTTAAATAATTACAAATTGATTTAAGTTGAAGAAATGGTCTTCATATTCAAAGCTGAATACTCACACACTGAAGAAAGCTTGAAAATTTGCCGATCTTGATAAGAAAGTGTATGTATCGAACTCATTAAAGTGGCTAGATTTGGTATTGTTCTGGTGTCTGTCTAGCATTTGCAGCCAATACTGAATCTCCATTCTTTCCTTCTTTTGTATGCAGAACTATGTGAACCTGTGTAGCCAGGTGCGCTGTCACAATGGCGGCTCCTGCTCTCAGACAGCAGCCACCTCCTGGACCTGCCACTGTACAATGGGATGGACGGGACTTTACTGTGATGTACCCAACATGTCCTGCCAGGACTTTGCTGCCAGGGCAGGTGAGCTATCTCAACAAGCAACAACACATTAATTGTAATTAAAAGAAGGGCTGATAAGTTGACACAAGAGAAAAAGATCAGGCAGAATCTTTAAATAGGCAGTAACTGTATGTGTTCCCAATCTTACACCTGCCTCCTTTACCAAATTACTGTAGGTCTGGAAATGGAAAGTGTGTGTAAGAACGCTGGGCGGTGTGTGAATGTGGGTAATTCCCACAAGTGCGAGTGCCAGCCAGGATACACGGGGAGCTACTGTGACGAGATGGTCGACGAGTGCAAGTCAAACCCTTGCCGCAATGGAGCTACATGCAAGGGCTATCAGGGCACATACGAGTGTAAAGTAAGTAAATCCTCAGCTGTTTGTTTGTGTGTGTGTGTATGTGTTTGTTGTTGGTGTATGCGTGCATAGTTTGTAAGTTCAGTAAGTTGTAAGTTAAGTAAGTTGTAAATCAGTCACGTTTTACACAATGAGCAAACCTGTATTTCTCTTTTCATTGCTCCAGTGCAAACCAGGCTATCAGGGGGTGAACTGTGAGTACGATGTTGATGAATGCCACTCTAAGCCCTGCCTCCATGGAGGTACCTGTATCAACCTTATCAACCGCTTCACCTGCGCCTGCCCTCCTGGAACACACGGTAAGTCTGCCAAACACAGGAGGAAGAAGGTTAAAACATTACCTGTAAACATTCGTAAAGCAGCTTTAAAACCTCTTCCTATAAGTTGGCGCAAACTGCCCCCAGTGGTTCTCATAGTGGGGAAGAAATGTTAGATATAATTCTTATATAGTCATGTGATTACCTCCAGGGTGCCTCTAAAACATTTTTTTTGAGCTGATAAGATGATATCCTGAAAACAGTGTACGACTTTACTGGACACATTCAGTGATATCCATCTGTTCTCTGCTCCGTAGGAATCCAGTGTGAAGTGAACGATGACGACTGCGCACCCAAGCAAGGCTCCTGGGAACCTCGCTGTCTGAATGGAGGACAGTGCATGGACGGTGTGGGCCGCTACACGTGCTCCTGCCCCCCAGGATTCGTTGGAGAACACTGTGAGGGGGATCTCAACGAGTGCCTGTCAGCGCCCTGTAATGCTCCCGGCAGCCTCGACTGTGTGCAGCTGGTCAACGATTACCAGTGTCGCTGTCGCCTTGGATACACGGGTACGTTTGTAGTTGCTCAAATGGACACAACCGCACAATAGTTAGCTATTTTGTGTGTTAGAAAAGCAGCAAGGCTCATTATTCTTTCCTCTTTTTGTATAACTTTCTTGTTTCTCCAGGTCGTCATTGCGAGTCCATGGTGGATCTGTGTCTGTCGAAGCCGTGCCACAACGCTGGCATCTGCTCTATGAACATGAGCTCAGTTCATGGCTACACCTGCTCCTGTGTATCTGTAAGTCTCTTTGATAAGATAACGTGGTTTCAACATTTTCTCATTAATTTATGCTCGCTTTGAAAAAAATGTTTTCTTTTAATTTCTCAATGCAAACATGCTTTATTCTTTTTTTCAATGTGCTCTCATAATTTGTGTCATAAGCTGTGTAATGTTATACTTGAATTGAATTACATCAAGGCCTATATTAACAGTCCTGTTCTCTTCGGTCTTTCACATTGGCATGCCATCTACTGCATTTTTTTTTTTAGATTTTTGACACAAATTTCAAGTTCACAGTATATGAACCAGATGCAAAGTTTGTCTGGGGAAAAAAGCTGTTATTTGGAGGTGAAAAAGTTACATATTGTTGCTTATCATTCTGTATCAATCTGCCCTTTTCCAGTTATATTCTTATTAATCAATTGACTAACACACATTCCTCCAGATTTGACTTTTAAACAGTGAATTAGGAACATGAGGAACACAGATTACTACAAATTATGTTTGTTTTTTTTTTTTATTATGAATTACATTAAAACATATTACGATCCATAAAGTACAAAAATATCCTCAACAGACTACATCTTTAGTGTGTTACCGACGCTTCATAATCACTATAGACTTAGAGAATAATGGATCAGTCTCATTCATCAGTATGATCACATTGAGAAAATGTATTGTATATAAATAAACTGAGTGACTTTAGAAGATGTTGAGAGATGACAGGTGGCAGAGTTTACCTTTCCTTTGCTCTCATACTACAACATCAATCTTTTCTCACTAAATACTTGTTTGTCTCTCCACTAACCTCTTGCTCCCTCTTTTACTCTCATGCTTACTTCAGAAGGCCACACCATGGCTCAGGTATAGTAGACAAGCAGCAGATCTGACGGAGATCCTTAACGTACATTAGTTAAAGTAGTCTGTTTTTGACTTCAGATGCAGTTTTATTGGCTACACATGTGTACTCCAGTGTTACTTTGAAAATGAATATATTGTTATCACACTTCAGTAACATTTCGTGTTTTTATAGGGCTTTACTGGTCTAAACTGTGGCGACATAGAAGGCTACAGTTGTGAGAAGCTACAATGCCAAAACGGTGGGCGCTGCGTGGTGTCCACAACCGGCCATCTGTACTGCCAGTGCCAGACAGGCTTCAGTGGGGCACACTGTGAGAATCACAGGTGTCCGTGGCCCTGCCAAAATGGAGGAACCTGCGACGCAGCCAAGCCGTACCCGTTCAGCTGCCGCTGTCCCCCACACTTCACTGGACGTTACTGTGAGAACAAACTACCCTCATTAGGCCCTCCAAGCTGCCCGTATGTGCAGTGTGAGCAGCATTCAGGGGATCGAGTGTGTGATGATCAGTGTAACAACCATGAATGTCAGTGGGATGGAGGAGACTGCTCGCTCAACTGGCAGAAGCCATGGGAAAACTGCACCGCCAGTATCCCCTGCTGGGATCTCTTTAAGAACGGACGCTGTGATAGGGAGTGCGACAACCCTGGGTGCCTCTTTGATGGCTTTGAATGTCAAGACTTAAGTCCCTGCAAGTACGTGACCCTTATCTACATTTTGTCACTGCACTTGCTGTTACCTTCAAAGACCAAACATGTTTTGAAGCCAAATCACTCAAAAGTTTTACTGTGTATTTTCAGGTATGACAGGTACTGCGCAGACCACTACGGTGACCACATCTGTGACCGGAGCTGCTACACGGAGGAATGTGGCTGGGACGGCTTGGACTGTTCTGGTGACACTCCAGCCGATAAGATCAATGGCACACTGGTGATAGTGGTCCGGCTGCAGCCTAAGGAGCTGCTCGGAGATATAAGGGGTTTCTTGCGCTCACTGGGAGCCCTGTTGCACACTAACCTGCAGGTTAAGCTGGATGAAAACGAAAAGCTAATGGTGTACCCTTACTTTGGGGCGGAGGAGGATTTTGGACGCCATGGACAGAGGAGCAGAAGCAAGAGGGAGCTGGAGAGGGAGGTTATTGGGTAAGGATAGTTCATGATGGCATACTCACAAGCTCTCAGATAATAATTGGTAGTTTCAAATGAATCACCAATCAACTGCTTAACATTAACTGTTTTCTATTTTTTTATATGTTGGTCTGCACAGATCTGTGGTGCACCTGGAAATCGATAACCGCGAATGTTCCCAGAGTTCTGTCGACTGTTTCTCCAACACTCACGAGGCTGCGTCCTTCATTGCTGCAGCACACATCAAGGCTGAACTGCCTTACCCTCTAGTATCTGTCAACAGTAGTAAGTGGTTCAGCGGTTAGTGCAATTTAACTGGTTTGTTTTGAGGTAAAAACCCAAAATCAAACAAAGAATAAAATGCTGGTACTTAGACTTGTCTTTGTGTCCTCCAGGTTTCACGCCCGTTGATCCACCTAAACTGGTTTTACCGTACCTGGTGGGATTGGCAGTGGTTATTATTCTCCTTATCCTGGTTCTGGGGATGCTTGCAGCCAAGAGGAAGCATAAACATGGTGTCCTGTGGCTTCCTGATGGCTTCCTGGCCAATAAAAATGACAAGAGGAGAGAGCCTGTTGGACAGGATGATTTTGACATGAAGTGAGTAGATGGAAAACATCAAATCAAAATCAGATTGAAATGTAAGGTTTTACAGATGCTATTGGCAGAGTAAGCGCTGCTACTGTAAGGAAACCTTTGTCAAAAACCTGGAACAGCTCAATTGCATCAGTAGAAAGCTGTGGTTGTACTGGCTAGCTCCCTGCGATCAATACTGGTGTTTGATTGAATGTGAAGCAGAGCTGGAACATAGCATGCATCCTGTGTCTTGGATAAATATAAGCAGAACAAAATGTCATTCTTGTCTAAACATGTTTTTCTCCTATCAGGAATTTCAAGACCCAGGATGGAGCCATGATTGATGGAGGACAGAGTCAAAGATGGCTGGAAGACGAGGTCCCATCCAAGAAACCCAGAGTAAGGGAACTTAGAATAAAAAAAGAAAAGAATGGTCCCAACAAAGCTAAAGGATGGGAGTCGTTTAAATTATATTGGGCAGGGGATGTGTGGAGGAAAGGTTTTTGGTTGTTGCGAATGTTCTCTCAAGTTCTGCTACTTTTTTATAGACCGAAGACAAACCCCTGCTGCCCATCGCTATGGACGGAGGTGTTGACCGAAGGGAGTGGACGCTGCAGCATCGAAAGGCCGCTGACATCACCCTCACTCCCCCACAGGCTGACCTGGACTCTGACTGCTTGGATGTTAACGTCAAGGGACCTGGTGAGAAAAATGCACTTCTTAATGTATAGAGCTGACTGATTATCATTTATTTGTCAAATAATGAATTTCTCCCTCAGATGGCTTCACCCCACTGATGTTGGCGTCGCTGCGTAATGGTGGAGGCCCCGACTGCAGCCTGCACGGAGAAGAGGAGGAGGAGAGCGGAGGAGACGAACCAGGGCCGAGTGTCATTTCAGACCTGATCTCTCAAGGTGCTTCCCTGTTGGCTCAGACCGACCGTACGGGAGAAACGGCACTTCACTTGGCTGCCCGCTACGCCAGGGCTGATGCTGCCAAGAGACTGCTGGACGCCGGAGCCGATCCCAACGCACACGACAACATGGGGAGAACTCCGCTGCATGCTGCCGTTGCGGCCGATGCCCAGGGAGTCTTCCAGGTGAGACAACAGATCAGCCACAACAGTGTTTTATTAGCCACTGATTTAACTGTAGTTGTGAACAAAGTCTGTCATGTATTCATCACACCTAATCCGTTTCTGTGTTCTTCTCTCAGATTTTGATCCGGAATCGTGCAACAGAACTGGACTCCCGCATGAATGACGGCACCACTCCACTAATCCTGGCAGCCAGGCTCGCTGTGGAGGGGATGGTGGAGGAGCTGATCCACTGCCACGCTGACATCAACGCCGTAGACGACCATGGTCAGCAAACCTGTTAATTGTCTTATTCTTTTAATGGTGGTGGTCTGATGTATTCATTTGAGTATGTTATGTACACAGTTATTCTAATTACAATATATTGAAACTGCAGTATTTTTTATGAGGAATCATGTTAATAATTAAGCAGGACAAGCTTCCATGCAAATCTGAAGTGTTCATGTTAGTTGACCTTGAAGACGCTGTAATACCTAATTCCAGTCTGCTTGGATAATAAGACGTCAAACTTGAAGAGATTTGATTAGTACAAGAAAATATTTGAGATAATTGTAATAATTTAATTCTGGTTCTCATGGTTGTTTTTTCTTTGTCACTGTCGTACCTTTTTAGGCAAATCTGCTCTGCACTGGGCAGCTGCAGTTAATAATGTCGAGGCAACTCTTGTCCTTTTGAAGAATGGAGCTAACCGTGACATGCAAGACAATAAGGTTTGTTCTTGTGTTTTCACTTATGCTACTTCAAACTATTCCTTTGTTCCTTAGTTATTGTTTTTTTTTTTTTGGCTTATCATGAATGTGCAGTGGTATCCCAGTAATACAATTTAAAGTACCTTAGTAGAAAATGTCTCAAATAAAAGTTGTATTCAGTCATTACAAAATGATAAAAGTCATAATACTGAAACAAATATCTGTAAAAAGTTGCATTTAATCTATATAAAATAGAACCATCAGTTTTATTTTCAAGTTATTAGTTAGGTCTCCTATCAAAATGCCAATAGACTCTTCTCAAACCACCCCTCTGTTGTTTATCCATAGGATTAGTTAAGACACTTATAAGCACACTGCTTCCAGCTCAGTCTTTATATACTTCTCTGTCAAGCCTAAGTTGGTCTGAACTGTTCTGAACTAAACTGTTAAAGATTTAAAAGTTTTCCAATATGTGAATATTGAATTTGTATTTTATGACATTGTGTGCAACACATATTAATCATTTTCTGTGTGTCCTTCAGGAGGAGACGCCACTGTTCCTCGCAGCCAGAGAAGGCAGCTTCGAGGCAGCTCAAGTTCTCCTCGACCACTACTCCAACCGTGACATCACCGATCACCTTGATCGACTGCCCCGCGACACGGCTCAAGAGCGTATGCATCATGACATAGTGCGCCTGCTGGACCAGTACAACTTGGTTCACAGTCCACACAATGGGCCCAACCACATGGGTGGAGGAAACTCTGTTATGTGCGGGGCCAACGGAGCAGGCTTCATCGGCATGCGCCCCGGGCCGCAAGGGAAGAAGAGCAGGCGTGGCGGAGGTGGAGCAAAGGTGGGAGGTGTTGGCGGGGGAGCTAAAGAGCTTAAAGACATGAAAGCTAAGAGAAGAAAGAAGCCCGCTGGAGGAGAGGCGCCGAGCGTGGTTGCTGGAGTGGGAGGAGGAAATGGAGGAGGTGCAGGAGGAGGGAGCGCGAATGGCGTGAAGGCAGCAGGAGGACTTCCAGAGAGCTCTGTCACCATGTCACCTGTTGACTCCCTGGAATCGCCGCACTCCTACACAGGCGACGTGTCCGGCGCTGTCTCCACAACAGCAAACTCCCCTCCCCTCCTGAGCAGCCCCACCTCCAGACCTATGCTGCCCCCCGTCAGCCACATGCTGGGGCAGCAGCAGGGCTGGGTGGGCATGACCAAGCATGGCTACGGCAGCCACATGTTTAACCTCGTACCGCACCAGATGGGGGGCTCTCACCCTGGCATGGGCCAACACCACGGCCAGGGCCCGATGCTGACCCCCATGAACGTCACCATGAGCAGAGAGCAGCTCCCGCCTATCGTCACGTTCCAGATGATGGCGCCTGGAGGAGGCCAGGGCATGCTGAAGCAGCCTCAGCCGGGGCAGGTCCAGGTCACACAATCCCAGGGCCAGAACCAGGCTCACTCCCAGCAGGGCCCAGGCCACCTGCACTGCTCCCAGAGTATGATGTACCAGATGCCTGAGCAGCTGAGCATGGCGCACGGGCTCCCCCACGCCCTGCAGCACGCCCACACCGTCAGCCACGGAGGCCACAGTGGGATCGAGGGCCAGTCCCGGCAGCTGCCCTCCTATCCACCTATGCAGAGCCCCGTGGATAAATACCCCACGCCGCCTTCCCAGCACAGTTACACCCCCGCCGGCTCAGAGGGCACCACCCCCGGCAACTCTGCTCACCCACCCAGCGAGCACCCATATCTCACTCCTTCGCCCGAATCCCCAGACCCTTGGTCGTCATCTTCGCCACACTCCAACTCGGACTGGTCTGATGTCACCACCAGCCCTACCCCTCTGGGCAACCCCCACCATGCACTGCCATCCTCGCACCACACACACATTCCAGAGCAGGTGCAGCTGCAGCAGCAGTCGCAGCAGATGCAGCAAGCCTCTCAACAGCCTCAGCTCGGAAACATGCAGGTGTTTGCGTAGGCCGGCCCGAGGAAAGCATGAACAATCTGACTTTGGAGTTCTGTGTAGTTGAATAACACAAAGTAACTCTCACGATGCTTTTCTCACTTCTCTTGTTAACTCTCTTTGTTTGTTCTTCATTATATTAATCGGTCACCTCCCCTTTTCATGTTCTCTCCTCCTCTTTGCACTTAAGAAAACTGTGTATAGTTTCTAAAACGTTGTTGAGTATTATCAACTAGAAAGCAAGAAGTTCTCAATACCAAAAAGCGTGGAATTAGTCATCTGTCACAAGCCACAATCAGTTTTCCATGTTGTGCCTTCAATCCCAGCTGAGCCTCCTCTGCTCTCTGCCGGCCAAGTCCAGACTTTTTCTTTTCGTCCTCTGGCACCTGAACACAAACTGTTTTATTGAGGGATCATCAAGGAAGTGCCAAGCAGATGGCAGCCAGCTGGTATTGCATCAGAAAGCAGACTGCTGAGATGGACACTGAGAGGACGCTCCGCATTGATATTGTCTGATTTTGGAGGACGTTGTTTAGCTCTGCTTTATGCTACCCTTATTTTTATTGTTTAATGTGATAAGCCTGTCAATACTAACTCCTCGTCGAAACCATTCACTCTACTTTTTTTAATATGATGGGTCATATTCAGTCGATGCTTTAATTCAAAACTACCTAGTTGCCTTTTTGTTTTTTTACTCATGCATTTTTAATGTGCTAAAGGGGGAATTTTATAAAAAAGGCTGTTGCATGACTAGAAAGACAAACGCCAAGAGAATTACAGATGATTTAGTAAGGCACACAGGTGCATCTTGTTACTAAGGGTTAAATGTATTCACTGCATTGATTAAACCTGAGTTATGTTTCCTATCAAACACACACGGAACGTTCAATAAATGCAGTTTTTACTTGCACGCTGTCGGTGCAGTGAGAACACGGCGTATTACTCCTGTCTTAGGTAGGTGCTGTTACAGAAACACAGAAGAATCGATTTAATACCAAATCCGATGCAGTTATGTCTCACCACTATTATTCATGTGTTGTTGAGGGATTCATTCAGAAGCTTGACAAACTTTATGCAAATACATACATTAGTTTAATATGTTGTATGATGAAATGTACATAGACTTACAGCACATTCTGCTTGTTATTACTGAGCTCCATTTGGCAAAGATGTGTTGACGTTTCAATGTTTTTTTTATATGAATTCTGTTCGCACTTCTTCAATGATTCTGAATGTTACAGAGGTGCATGTTTCTACCTTTTCTAAGCCGCCTCTTTATTTTATTTTCCAAAATCATTTAACCAGTTTTGCCTTTTTTGCTTGACTACAATCAGTGTATCTGTGCACTTTTCTTTTTTTTTTAAATTGTCATGATTCATAAACCAAGTCAGGAGGTGAGCGAGGTTTGCAAAAGTATTTTTTTTTGGTCTTCCTTCTTAAAGATGATGTTGATAATAGCTTTGTGCTGTTCTGTAAACACAGACAATCATTCGCTGGTTTATTTTTGACACTTAAAAACGGAGCATCACTGTCTCTAAGACCAAATTCATTTTTTCTCCTGCCAAAAATGTACATTATGACCACTTTTTTGGTCAGTTTTTACCCTCTTTTCAGTTCGTGTTGTGGTGTATTCAAGACTTTTGACAGCACACACATCGGATACCAAGAAATGTTGTTTTGGTTTGAATTACTACTGCAGATATTTTCATATTTCAGCCATATTCCCTTTTACGTTTTCTCTGTTCTTCACAAAACACAAGTGCTGTACGTTGAGGTGTCAGTCAACATTTTTTATTAAGAATTTGAGCACATCAGTTCCCGTTCATTTGCGAGGCAATTTCTCCATGTTGTGAATATAAAATGTTTTTTTTTTTATTGTACTTTTTTCTGTTAACCAAATAGCCTTTGATAATATACATGCCATATGAAGTAGTGTTCACAATGTTTGTATAAGGTAGAACTAAAACTGATGATAAAATAATTTGTCTGTTGCAGAAAAACCAAATGATCAGCCAAATGTGCTTACTGAAATAAAGCCCAGATCTTCATAGATTTTTGCACTCGTGTCTTTTTTTTAAAATAATATTGTCAACAGGTTCAGACACAATGCTGGTGTTTGAAATGGTAAATAGTAATTGTTTCACAGTTAGAATGTGGCACAGATGAGTATAAATGGTCACAGATGCTGGAGTCAACTTTATTTCAAAGTATAAATAAAAAGTTCAGGATAGCAACTTGATTATTTTAATAGATTTGATCTTGATTACTGGGGATATTCATTACTGAACATAAGTCTAAGTTTACTGGAAAATAACACCAATAATCAACTATCTTCTTGTTAATAAAAAATCACCATCTGTCCTATAATTTTGTATCCTTCAGAATTGAAAAATGAAAGGAATGTGTGTGGGTCAGTGATTCAAACGTGCCCATTCAACACTTTTAACATCACAGACAAGGTTCTGTTGTTAATGTCCGATTCCAAAGAAGTTGGGACTCTGGATCAAATGTAAACAAAACGGAATGTAGCGATGTGCAAATCCTTTAAATCCTGTAAATGTACAGTCATGAATTTGATGCCCGCAAAGTGAGAAGAACCCAACTTATTTGTTATCAGGGTTGCACAATGTAAATATATTGATAATAATAACTTATAATAATTAAGAATATATACATTACTACAGTAATGTATAGAAACCACTAGATGCAAGGCTAACTGAGCTAACTAGCTAACAGCAGCTTTTGGTGATATGCTATCCCCCCTTTTATAAAATGACGTCAACAGCTGGCCATTTATTACATATTACACTTTTAAGTTTCAAATGTTTTCAACTGAAATGCATACGTCTTGCAACCTCTAAATCTTTCAGTGTTTTTATTGAATTAGTTTAAACGGATGTTTTGTTTTACTTGTGCCTACTGGGTGTTCAATTATATGTTTTCATTGAAAATAATTATCAAGTTTCACTTTAGCCATAAATTAGTAAATATTTGTGTAGTGATTTAATTATGTTCCACCAGTCTGCAGTAAGTATGAAGGGTGCAGTTCGCTGCCGGTCCAGCAGGGGGCGCTGGTTCACGCAGGAAGCCGTGACGCCACACGAGGAAGAAGTCTGTACACGGAAGTCATCCCGGATTCTGCATGTATGAGATTTGTTTCCTGCCGTAGACTTTTCTCGGTGTAAATGACTCTTTTCTCTGGCGGTGAGTTAACCCGTGATGGCTCTACATGACGGGACAGTCGCTGAGGAGACCCGGACCAGATAATGTGCAGCTCTGAGCGGACGGGTGATATCCGGTGCGGGTCAATGGACGCCAGGACTTGAAGTGCGGCTGTTTTGACAGCTGGGTTGAGCCTCCTTAATACCTGGTCTGTCTGCCCGACAGAGAACAGCTGGGAGCAGACGAGTACCGAAGTTTAAACACTAAAGAGGGGGTCGTTTTATGTACAGACGAACATCTACGTGAGAGAAGTTTCTGTAGAAGCGCCGGTGAAGAAACGGCAGAAAGGTGAGAGACTGTCAGCGACCTCTCCTCTCACCTGTGTGTGTGTGTGTGTGTGTTGTGTGAGTAAAAACCTGTTTGGCTTCTTTAAGTCCTCCCCAGCAGCTCTTTCTTTGTCTGTGTTTACCTCCTAACAACACTTCTAACTGCCTCCACTGCATATTTACATCGACCTCTCACCCCCTTCTCTGTCTCCAGCCTCCCACCGACCCCTGGCCATGGCCTCGTCCCGGCTGAAGTACCTCTCTCTGGGCGTGCTGGTGTTCCAGACCACCTCCCTGGTGCTCACAATGCGGTACTCTCGCACCCTGCAGGCCGAGGGCCCGCGGTACCTGGCCTCCTCAGCCGTGGTGGTGGCTGAGGTGATGAAGATCCTCACCTGTGTGATGCTCGTCTTCAAGGAGCACAGTGAGTGCACCTGAACACACCGATGACCACCAACATATTGTTTTCATTATACTGGAACCATCTATTGTCATGTTTGTATTCATGTGATGTCTGTAAAGTGTCCAGAACTTACAACTTAGGATAATCGACCATCACTAGTTCATACTGTGCTGTGATTGCTGTTGTTGAACCAACAGTCCAATACTGTAAAACATTAACATCAATGTGAAACAGAGAAAAAGCAGCAAAACGTCACATTTGAGAAGCTTGAGCCAGCTCATGTTTTTCCTTTAAAGCAGCAGAAACGATCATTCAGAAATCGCAATTTGTTTTTGATGTTTTTTTTTTTTTTTTTACTTAACTGATGACTTGACTTGAGTACGGCACTATCTAGTCAAGTCAATGTTATTCTTAAAGCCCAATATCACAAATCACAAATATGCCTGAAGGGGCTTTAGATCTTTACAGCATTTTACGCCCTCTGTCCTTAAACCATCCGTTTGGATGAGGACAAACTCCCCAAACAACCCATTTTAAACTGGAAGACACCTCAAGAGTTAAATTACAGTACGGACACACAGGATGACAAAATATAAATGGATCGTAAAGTTATATAAAGATTCCTGCGTCTCTTGTTTTTTTTTCACACCTGATCATTCATCAACTCTTCTTCAGTCTTGGCCACACCTTGTTTATTGTAAGTTCACCTGAGCACTCCCTATTCAAAGACCGCACACCCACACATTCACTATTTTAACCTTTACATTGATGCAACATTCAGTGTGTGTCTTGCCGCGCTCCAGTTTATATTTCATTAATTCTTTGATATTGTAGATAGAAACCTTTTGTTTGAAGTCAATAATGCTGACGTTTTGCTCTTCCTGCATTCTGATCAATGACTAAATTGATTCTGATCAATGCCCATGACGATGGTCAACTTATTCTGAACCTCCCACTTGACAAATGTAGATTTGGGAGGATGTTGAGCAACATCTGCTAATATTCATCAACCATTTAAAACAACAAGGACTACAATAATTAAGACGTTTGTTGTTTAATCCTTTCAAACAAAATGTAAAGTGTAAAGTAAGTAGTAGTAGTAAAAGTAAAGTAAATGTGTAGAGCACCAATATTGCATGAAATAAATTAAAATATAGCAAGGTTAATGGTGGTGAAAAACTAAAAGCAAAGGCTTTTTAAGTGTTGATACAACATATGAGTCTCGGCATCGACACTATTGCAGTTCTGTTCTTTAAGAAATTATGTTCTTTAATTCAGTGAAACAATCCAGAGTTCTCTCAAACGTTCAATGTTGTCAAAACATAAGCAGCAACTCAAGAACTTAAATAAAATACAGACTATAATCTGTACAATAATGATTTAAATCCAAAACAGTCCAAGCAAAGAAGAAGTAAATGGATTCACATTTGGTACTGAAATTGCTACAGACACATTTATGGTTTAAAAAAAGTATTGCTAATCAATAATTAATATGTGCCTGACTAAAAATAGCCCTCATACAGTAGCTGGAGAAGCTCCCCTCACGGAGAAATCAGGTTTGTCAAGGTGATCTTGTCAAGCTGAAGCCAAAAAAAGAAGTGGAGAACATTAATTCAGGGGGGTTCCCTTTTTTAGGTCACAGCTGTCCTAATGCCTGAAGATAAAGGTTTACTGTTTCATCTGTAAAAGCTGGAACCTGTTATCTGACCTGCTGACTGTGGTCTGAATAGATCTTTTTCTTCTCCTCAGGTTACAGCATGCGAGCTCTGAACAGCGTCCTGCGTCAGGAAATTGCCAACAAACCAATAGAAACGCTGAAGCTGGCGATCCCCTCGGGGATCTACACGCTGCAGAACAACCTGCTGTACGTCGCCTTGTCCAACCTGGATGCAGCCACCTACCAGGTACAGCAGAGGGCGGGTGGGGTTGGGAGGCCGCATGAGGTCGTTGTGAATCTGTTTGACTCACACACACGGAGCTGATGCGTCTTTCTGAGACATTTCTCGATTGGCACATCCTCCTCGACTCGTTCATGGATTATTTACAGTTTTCCCGCTTTGTCTCCATTAGGTTACGTACCAGCTGAAGATCCTGACCACGGCTCTGTTCTCCGTGTCGATGCTGGGTCGCAGGCTGGGCGTCTACCAGTGGCTCTCGCTGCTGATCCTGATGGCTGGAGTGGCTCTCGTGCAGGTCCAGTACAGCTTCATGTTTACTGCTTGGAGAAAATGAAAACTCACACATTGTTCACCTCCTTTTGGAAAACAGGCTACAGAACATCCTCTCTGTGGTTCATGCTAAAAAAGAAAGAAAGAGATTGTGCCCAATTCTGTTGGCGTCTAATTGTCTGCTTTGTATTGTAAATTCTTAGTTTTGATTATTGTGTGATCTTTAATTTCCTCTCGTGGCCAGATAAAGAAGAGACACCTCAGTGGGAGTTCTGAGAAGGCTGAATAAATATAACAGCGTAATGAGGCCTGAACTGGAGCACTGGATAAATATCGGCTACCAGTGGTTACGAGGGTTGTGCGGATGAATGACGAAGTGTTGACTGTTTTGATATCACCTCCTCCTCCTTCTTGGCAAAACAAAGAGAATGCCTGTCAGTTGGTATTACACCGGATGTGATCTTTATATTGGCTGAGCACTCAGACAGAAGCACAATGGAAGAGGAGGAGGAGGATGAGAGGAAACACCTTCGTAAAAAGATCAGACGGATAGAAACATTGACTGCATACTGTGAACCCTGCTTGTGTGCAGGAATGTGACATTAGTTCCTCCATGAAACCATGTGAGGACACACCTATAGCAGCTATACTCTTTGCAAACACCCACCAAAAAAAACATAGAAATAGTGCTAAAAAGCCAGCGTGAATCTGTCGGGAAATAATTGGCCTGTTCCGCATTGATGCAACTTCTCATTTTCACTGTTCGTCTTCAAGGTTCGTGCTGTTAGTTCTCACTCAGCAGGGTTTGTTTTGGTGTAGGTATCGGAGGTGGAAGGCAAACAGCATCTTGTTCAAAGGGTTTGTTAACTTTTTTCAAATCTTTACCAAAGCATAAAAAAAAACTGCTGTAGCTACAATATTTTTTTTCACTTTGCACAACCAGAGATCATCATCATCTGTTTTTCCTGCTTACTGCAGCACAAAACGCAGAGACTCAAACTCTGCAGCGTACTTACAGCTTGGCAAAGTTGTGAAGATGCCTTTGTTTGAATTTCAGGCGCCCTGCACCATCGATTCAGAGCGATTTGAGAGCGATTGTCGACCATCACAGAGAGCTGAGGCCTTTACACACTATACTGCCAAAAGTATTCGCTCACCTGCCTTGACTCGCATATGAACTTAAGTGACATCCCATTCTTAATCCATAGAGTTTAATATGATGTCGGTCCACCCTTTGCAGCTATAACAGCTATAGACCCTGCTGAGTCATATAAAGCTAAAACTTCAACTCTTCTGGGAAGGCTTTCCACAAGGTTTAGGTGTGTTTATGGGATTTCTTTAGCATTCTTCCAGAAGTGCATTTGTGAGGTCGCACACTGATGTTGGACGGGAAGGCCTGGCTCTCAGTCTCCGCTCTAATTCATCCCAAAGGTGTTCTATCGGGTTGAGGTCAGGACTCTGTGCAGGCCAGTCAAGTTCATCCACACCAAACTCTCTCATCCATGTCTTTATGGACCTTGCTTTGTGCACTGGTGCACAGTCATGTTGGAACAGGAAGGGGCCATCCCCAAACTGTTCCCACAAAGTTGGGAGCATGGAATTGTCCAACATCTCTTGGTATGCTGAAGCATTCAGAGTTCCCTTCACTGGAACTAAGGGG
>OMLP01017239.1:0-13448 GCA_900302685.1 Spondyliosoma cantharus
CTGTCATTCAATTCACGTTTGCACATGATAGAACGAAACATGTACTCAGGTCCCAGCACAATAAAAGCAAGCAATAAAAGATAACAATAAGAATATCTCTAAAACACAGACATTCCTGTATTTTTTCATATCGCAATATATATCGCAGGGTTAAAAAAAAAATCGCAATGTCAGTTTTTTTCCAATATCGTGCAGCCCTACACCAATCAGCCACAGAGAGGTGAGGTGAATGACATTATAATCTTGTTACAATCAAGTGTTCTGCTGGGATAATCTTGGGTCTTTGCATTCTTATGTATACCACTTGACACACACCGCCCACCCGAACACCGTTGCAGACGAATTGCACGCCCTGATGGCAATGACATTCCCCAATGATAGTAACTCCTGCAGGTTGACAGTGTGCCCTGCCACATTGCAAACGCTGCTCAAGAATGGCCTGGGAAATGTGACAAGAACTACAAGTCCGTAACCTGGTCAGCAAATTCCTCAGATCCCAGTCCTACTGATCCGTGGGCCGTGCTGGAACAAATCCTATGCATGTCCCACCTCGCAACTCACAGGACTCAAGAGATCTGCTGCCAAAGCCTTGTTGCCAGACACCACAGGACACCCCCAGAGGTCCTGTGTCCATGCCGCAGTGGGTCGGACCCAAGTCCGATCTGTGGTAGGGCCTCCATGGATTGGGCTTGTTCTGTTGCCATGGTGTACTTGGTCCACAACGGTGTTTGGGGAGGGGGGTGGTGTGTGTCAGGTGGCATCTACATGAATGCCAGGAATCAGGGTTTCCAAGCAGGGCTTTCGATTGAGATTTGATTCAAACGAGAGGATCAATTTCATTTACTTGTCACATGTCATTGGTCTGTGTATGTGTTGCTATAGTACAACTACTGGGTTACTTGTTATAGTAAAGACACTTTATGTCAAATGATTCAATTCGTTATACCAGTGTGCGGAGGTGAAGAGTCTAGATAACCATAAATGCCTGTCGTTTTCACATGATTTTTCACAGCAGTAGTAAATTAATGAGTAGTAGCGACACACCAGCTAGCTAACAGGTAACTGTTACTGCAGCTATTCCTTATTTATTTCTGTTGTCAGTTGGCAACCAATGTGAAGGGGCATTACCACCATCTACTATAACAAAGCAAGAGCAGAAAAAAAAAAGCGATTTAAGAGGTGCTTGATTATTTAGGCGATATAATCATAGCTCTATTATTACCACAACATCAATATTAAAATGTTTGAATATCACAGTTATTGTAAATATTGATCATCATCGACACCCCTACTTCTAAAGATGATGATTAACAGGCAAGATCTGCAGTCATAATGAGCATATTTGATGTACATTAGGAAGTGTAAGGTCCTGTGTCCACATAGCGTTTTTCAAATGTTCCCACTGAGGAACGAGTGTCTGCGGCAGCAGTCCGCCGCCTTGAGAAAAGACACATCCTTTTTCAGAGCTTTTTTCGTGCGGCCGCTCCGAGTGCTTTACGTTGAAAATCTCTCAACGTAACTCTTACTCTTTTTTCCTTTTCCTGGCCTCGGTGATAATATTCACAGTGTTTTTGCCACTGTGGATCATGTCATGCTCCACATCCTCCTTTCTCCAAAGTCCTAATGCAGCTTTTTTCTCTCTCAGTGCCCCTGAGCACACAGTGCTTTCCTGCCTGAAAAAAAAACAACTGAATCTAAAAAATGTGTGTGTCATCAAGTCATTCAACATAAAAAAAAAATCCTCACTGGCCCACTTGGCCAGTAGATCAGAGTTTTACTGGCCCCTTGTACATTTTAACTAGCCTGGTTGCCAAAAAATTAAAATAACTTTTTTTTCCATAATTTGGGTGATTTAGTATACATAATATATACAACAGTGAAGTTTTTTTCTTTATTTATTGATATGTCTTGTTGTCATATTACACAAATATACAAAATATGAAATTAGGCACATATTGGATCAGTCAATGCATGCGGTGTATGAATGTAGGGGACTTTAAAACATACTATTTATATTGTTTCCAGTAAAATGTTTTCACTTGCTAATAGTAATAAGTCAGTATTACTATGGACAGTGTTGACAGGAAGTGCTTTTATTTTGAAGTAACCTGTGCAGTGTTTTTGTCGCTAGTTTTAGTGGTGTTATAAATAAGACGACTGGTGGAAAAGTCCGTTGGCTTACCTTGTTCTTTGTAAAACCGCAGCATATTTGCAAGTAAAATGTTAAGTCTGAACGACACCCGTTTGGTTATTATTCAAAGCTTTCACTATACAACACTCATTAGCCTTGAGTAACGCTTTATCTACACTTCACCTGGTTCACTGTCACTGTCGATGTGTGTGTGTCTGTCCATTTCACGGATGATGAAACTCTGACACAGCGAGCAGACGGGAGGACAGAAGCAGCGCAGTGCGACCAGAAAGTGTGTCTCAGCATAGTTTTTTTCTATTCATTGACCTATAGGCACTGTAAAAAAAAAATGCTTATGCCATGCAGCCAAATTATAGGCTAATGGTAAGGAGAACATGATCTTCTCATATGCACTCACTGGCCCAGATCAGCCAGTTGCTAGCCAATCAGCTTGCCCTGTGTAAGTTTTCAGTGACCCTGGGCCATCGGGCCATGGGTTTATCGGACCCTGATGTCTCTGTGTCTGAGAATAGGAAGTGTGATTCTTGATGCAAATGTTGTTAGCCGGGTGTGTTAAGAGGTTCTCTGTGGAGCTTTATATAGTTTTGAAATAATATCCATTATGACTTGTATATCAGATTACCTTAGTCTCTCATCAGGTTAGGGTTTTCCATCAGGTTCTTCTCTATGGAGGTCAGTAGAGTGGAAAATGAAAAGAAGTTTGTTAGGATATGATTCAGAAAAGTCTGAAGATAAGATGTTTGTGGGATGGTACAAAGGAAAGTGGATAAGATGTTACCCTGCAAAATAGTAATGTAATGCATAAAGTAATACGAATAAACACATTCACCTGACAATGGAATTGAATTTCTTGAATGGAATTCATTAACTAGTGTTCAAGTGAAAATTTTACTTAAAGAACTGTTTGATTTCTCACACAGTGACGTCCAAAACGCCTGCAGGAGTGCCACTGTGATAAAACTAACAAACATCATGAGGATCGTGCCTTATGAAGAAGGTGTAGAATTATGAAATATATAACAAATGTAAGAACAGCGACAGGAAAATGAGACAATGAGAAAAAATTGCAAGTATGTTTGAGTTGAGTAATATGAATCAGAGGCAGGCGAGAAGTGGAGAAGCCCTTTAGTTACACAGGAGGGGAGTGGAGAGAAGAGATTAGAGGGAGGAAGAGAGACGAGAGGATGAGGCTTGAAGCGCCTGTTAACGAGCAAGATGAGGAGGGAGGTGTGTTGCCATGTTTTCATTAACAGCTTGGTTTGATGCTCTTATACCTGCATGCATTAGGCAAATGATTCAGGCATTAGCTTCTAGTTATTGTAACGTTCATGAAAGGTTAAGCTAGCTTAGGCTGAATCTGAACAATACATGACCGTGGCGTTTCTCTGGCTTTTACTCAGGCCTTTAGCAAAACAGGTAATTGCCTTGGCTCATAAGGAGTGATACTTTTTAGGCTTGCAGGGATGCTGGCAGTATTATTGGTGGCAATAGTGTTAATAACTTGGCCCTTATGAAATTCAAAGATTTGTTCAACCTAAAGTGTGCAGCGATACCCAGCCTCCCCAGTCAGCGCTCATAGGCAGAAATAAGGACACGGTCTGTATTTACATTTTAGAGATTAAGGACATCACTCTTAGTCAAGTTTAAAGGGGACCTATTACACTCATTTCCATCTCGACATTTTTATTCTGGGACACCACAAGAATAGCTTTGCATGATTTACAGTTAGAAAAATCCTTTATTTATCCTTTACCAGCTCTTTACGCAGCCTCTCAGTTCATCCTCTGTATGTAACAAGCTGCTTTAGCTGCTGTGTCTTTAAGGCCCTTCTCCTTAAAAGCCCCCTTTCTTCTGATTAGACGAAGCCCCCAGGAAGAACTCCAGGCTTTGAAGCCAGGTGTCGAACTTGTCATACTGTGTATTTACATCATCACGTGATCCACTGTGTCCCAAAAATGGCAAACTTAAAGAGTTAAATTGTGAAAGAAGCAGATGTAAAATGCTGGAAAAAAAGTTTGAGCCTTCACAACCCTGTTGGTGACCCATCAGTACTGTCATAGTTTGAGCCATTTAGTCTGGAAACTGGAAGTAAGCCGGTCTCTAGTGCGTACGGTAGGCCGCACGATACGGAAGATCTGGACATTTTCATACCCGGGAAGCAAAGCGCCACAGAGCAGCTTTCAAAGGAATGAATGGGACTCTGCCTCCAAGATTTAATGTAACATCCTTGAGCAGCACATGTACTAAAGAAGTATATCTTAAGATCAGGACTGATTAGGCTATGTATACTTTAGCCCATCTTTTAATAATAAGTAATGTAAGATTCATACTGTCCCACTTCCTTTCAGGAATAATTCTTCATTAACATCATAGTTTTGGCCATCATCCCTCTTTGTCAAGTGAATATTGTACTTACCTCAATCACTGAGATTTTTGAACACAGCAGCATTATTCCCATAAAAACTGATGGGAAAAGAAATGTGACTATCATACGTACAACCCAGATCATCTCATCACCCAGGTCACTTAAAGTGAATGCACACAATATTGTTAATAATTCTTTTGGGTGCAAATCTAAAGTAAATACGGTAGATCAAAGTTGAACCAGAACATCACTCACTGCTCAACTTTGTTCCAACCTGTATGGTTCTGTGACCACTTTTCTTTTTTGACCCGAGTCGTTTCCCACGGTCGAAATGTTACCATGTCCAATGGAAGCAAAGCTCATTGTTTTAATACACTGGAACTACACTTTAACCAAATTTGGCATCATCTCCCAGTGAAATTTAAGACATTTACTGTACATAAGCACTTGACCACTGTTGTGAGACTTTTCAACCATAGTCAAAAGTAAAATCTGCTACGTTTTTTAGAGTCTTGCTAATAATTTACTACTCGCTTTTATATAAATGCAATAAAGTGCATGTTGTCTTTGATGTGCTATTTGTGTGTGTGTCAAATAGTTCTTGCTTAAAATTGTACATTTATGGCTCTCATGTGTTTTTAACAAATGTATGCACGTTTTCATTTCGTGTGTGTCACACCCTCCCTCCACCACCTCTCAATTCAGCCACACACCTGGTAGCACCTGCTCCACCACTAATGAATGATTAAATAGCTGCCATGTCAGATTGAGCCAAGTCGTGAGTCATTGTTGGAGTCTCCAGTGTCCTGGTGGGGCCCCCGCACTGCAGCTTGCCCTCAGATGATGGATGTGTCGGCGTGAGGTCTGCATCCACTGCCAGGCTCAAAGATCCACCAAATTAATGGACTCTGTTAACTGGCGCTTTAATAACCCTGGTTAAATTGAGGATTTGATCAGAGACGATGCGGCAAAGATGGAGAGATAAATTAATGCTGGCTGTCAAGGAGTACGTTTCAGCCCAGTTTGACTAACAGGATTTAATAATAAAGGAGCAAGAGTTCCTTCTTCCAATTTCTTTATTGCAGTTTGTGTGGTGAAAATGTTGGCACTTAAATGTTACATGCGGCACTTCTTTGTGACGTGAAGAAAGGCAGAGATGTCTTCCACAGGGCAAAATGTTCTCATAAGTTTTAGAGTTATGCTGCTTACTTTCATGACATTTCTGAGCTTTTATATTCCTACATGGTGAACACTGTCATGTCAGGATTAGACGCCCCCTCTCCCATCCCTTATCCATCACCTTATCCCTTTGCTTAAGGTGAAAGACATTTGACAGTGACTTCCCCGAGTCTGTGTTTCTCTTACTTGTAGCCTGGAATGACAATTCACTGCAGTATTAAATATTTTAGCTGAAACGCCTGGATGACATGTTTTTTCTGTTGTTTGCCTTCAGACTTCAAGGACCATCTCCACATTTTCTCTTGCTCAAATGAAAGGTTTGAGTTGAACCTTGTCTTAGGCTACATAGTTGAACTCACAGATGCTCACCACACACTGTGAATGGGAAAAATAAATCATGCTATTTGTATAGAGCAAGGTTTATTGCCGCTGATTTCTGGCAACTTGACTAATTGATATGCTACACTAAATGCACGTTTAGCTCCCCCTCTTATTAAGATGATACGCTTCAACTGATCAGAAAAAGTAGTAACTGCTGTAGTTAAAGGAGCAAGACTCAGAGCCACAGCTGACCAGGCATTTATCAGAATATTATAGGAATATATAAGAATATATAAGCGTGGAATGTCACTTTTACAGCAGCGATAAGATCCAGTTAAATAAACAACGATAATCCATGACAGGAAACGGCAAAAAAAAAGTAAAGGCTCATAAGATGGGTTGACATTTCTCCGTTTGTACTGTTGTTTGGTGGATATTAATAGGGAAAGTATAAAAAGCTGGAACGTGGAGGTAAGGTTTAACGATATGTCATTAAAAGGTGGTTCTTATGATAGAAGATGAGAGCAAGAACTGACTGCTGTCCTGTTTCATAGGTTCAGAGCAAAACAAGTCCTTAAAAGTCCTTTAAATCAAATCAAATCTTCTATTTTTGTGCTGCTCTCAAGCGTTACTGCACAACCTTTGTGATTCCTCTCCATCTTATCCTTGTCCACTGCAGGCGTTGTTAAATCAGGGCTGTTTTATAGCGCTCCTGCTCATTGGGGTCTGGCCTCTTAAACTACAATTGTAAATGGGTAGCTAGTGAGGCTGACTGACAGACAGGGAGTTGGATAGATGGATGCTGCCAAACAAAGTTGGCCTTGAGCTTTATGAAAGCTTGCCATCCCTTCATCACTCAGTTCAACAACACTTCCACTCAGGGCTGCATAAAAAACCATAACTATAGCAGCCTCTGTTATTTTGTGGTGTGCTTCCTGGTGTACTGTAGCATCATTCTTTTAGAATTATTGGTTACTTAAAAAAAAAAAATAAAAATTGTTAATTTTGACATCATTTTATATCTAAGCTTGGATCGGTAAGATTATAGAAACAAACAACAAAAACTTCAGTCCTCCAGAACACATGAACGCTAACTGCCTGACTGCAAGACTGACAGCCCCGCGTCTTACATTCATCAGTTCAAAAATGACACATGGAATGATGATTGATGATAATTTGCCCACTATGATATAGTGGGAGTTTTTTACTGGGTTCATAATGAAGGCAATGATGGTACTTTAGCTAATGTGCTCAATTGGTTCAATTTTAAGAGAAAACTTGTTTGAAGTGGAGACATTTACAAGACAAATGCAAACATTATCGACCTTGTAACGAATGCATGCAAAGTTAAGTATGCAAATAAAAGACAGATAATGAAAGCAAAGGAGGGAAGCCCTTAAGGGAAAAAAAAAGCAAGAATGGTTGAGGTCCGCAACTCGGGGGCTTTTTGACAATGTGGAAAAATCTAAAGAAGTAGGTGGAGATGAAAGCCATCCCTCACCTCACTCCTTTTACAGTCAGCATTCAACGCTCTCTCCTTGCCAGCACAACTGCACACATGGGATCTGAGGGAGGGGGGGACCCAGCTGCAAGTGACACTGGGAAATTGTCACACGTCATGATGATGTGCAAAACCATTTTCACTCAAGGTCGATTGTAGGAGCTGCTGCTTGGTCTTCTTCTTTTGCCGGCCTCAGAATGAAGTGACCGGTTTGTAAAGATGCGGGTAGAGCAGTCCCAGTTGTTTCAGAAGGGAGTCAGACCTGTTTTGTCCAACATGCTGTTATGCATAAAGATGAGCGTATCGATGTAAATGGAAGCTCACATTTCCGCACATGATCCACACCGCTCTATGCCCAGATTTAATGCTGTTGTCCCCAGGAGATAAGAAAAACATTCTGCTGGAAATAGTCCTGTGGGAGGAGGGATGCCAAGAAGACTGGCAGTTCCCCATATAGATTTATTGCAAAGGCTTCCTAGCAACATAATGTGAAGTGATGACAGCTATTGATGCTGTCAGATAGGGCAACAGGCAGAGATTGGATGGAGTAGGTTACTGAAGGATAGCTGGAAGCTGAGGGCAAATGTGATTTGGCCACCACCGCTGATCCAAAACTGAAGGATGGTTACGGTTGAGGATCGAACCAATTTATGAACACTGTCTGCAGAAACCTGTGCCTGAAACTACCTTTACCTCATCCGGTCACAGCGGAGCAATCGGTGTGTAACCCACCATCACGATCATCTTTTATCCAACCTTGCAGACAGTTGAACATGTTTAAAATTCAGACATGGTTCCTGCTCTCCTCCGCTAGCTCTTTCTCTCTGTATTCCCTCTAGAGTGCATTTATTGTACGTGGAGGTCATTCAGACTGCCCTTTTAAAGGGATGTGCAGGTAAAGTCCTCATCTCTTGTATGTTTTTATTTCCTCTGTGAAAATATCAGAACAAGGTCACATTGTAATTTGCAAGTAGCTTTCAGCATTTGAATGCACAGGGCTGCAAGGTGTTGGTATTGTAATGTTGCCATGGCATCAAGGAATTTGTCAGTTATAGAGAAATGTTCTTATTTCACATGAATTACTTCACAGTGATAGGCTGGAGTACTCACACTGAAGTACTCCCAAGACTGCTGTGGTCCCTGAGAAAGCTGCAGGACTAGCAGGAGGGTGATTTTTCTTTTGGGTAGACTCTGTCGAGATTTAGCCCCCATTAAGCTGTGCTTTGTGAACAAAGAAATCAGGTTGAACACCAGCATACTCTCTTCCCTCCCTCGTAGAACTGTAAGACGCAAAATAATAGCAGTGACAGCTGTGGGCTTAATAAGTGTGAAAAAGATGCATAAAACTTGTGTGGAGTGTTTATCCACAAATAGTTGACTTGTCACGCTTTGATTTCAACTTCTTTATTCCTTTGGAGCTTTGAAGGTCTCAGTGGCAATTTTGTGCAGTTACACATCCATCTGTAGGCCGATTACAGAACTGTCGATCAACACCAGTGACAGTAACTGTCTGTCACTTGTCTGTTTGTTCTGGAATATAAATTCTCCAACTGGAGTTTCATCCATTGGCCTACTGTGTCACATTTTCAGCTTCACTGTGATGGAGATACAAAGTGTATATCAGCGTTAATGTCATGTCACACAGTAATGTTGGCATTTATTGCATTCTGCTCATATGTCTTATTTGGTATCCCCACTGGTCAATGCCAAAGTCAGAATTGTCCACAATGTCTTAAAATAAAGAGCACTGAGTGTGTGTACACAAGAGGTGCTGACTCTTGGCACTTCGGATATGACAGATGAACCCTGTTGTTTGCCTGAACAGGTAGACCATTGTACTTCAGGAGGTATGGAGAGAGCATTAGATGTTGCTTGTGGTCACCATCTTTATTTCATATTTAATGGAGAGACAGTCAAGGAACCCGAGTTATAAAAAATAAGCTGCAAAGTTTCGTGAATAGTTTCCTCGTATTAAGCTTATCTCGTTGGGATAGCCTGTCCCTCCTTTCTATAGATGTGTGTTTCATATTTTGTTTGAAGGTTTTGCAAACCACTTGATACAAACACCGTTGTAGAAAAATAGATTTAATGAAACGCAATCTGTAGTGGCAGTATAGAAGACCCTTACACAGCAGAAAAACCCTTATTCCAAAAGAAAGTAAGATTTAAAAAGCAGTAAACCTTCTAACGATGATTGACAGTTACACAGATTAGATCAAGACGTCCCATGTTTGAGAATGGCAGAAACCAGTCAACAGATTGTCAAGTCAAATAAATTGTTCATGATATCTAATGTTTTTTGTGCTATCTTGTTTTCCCAGAATGCCGAGGTGTCTGTATTTGAAGTCAACATTCGTTTCATAGGAGGACTCCTGGCTGCCTACTACCTCTCTGGACAGGAAGTAAGTGCTCACCTGAGATTGTGAATGAGAAGTGTCTGCAATTGGCAGGAACTTGATGAGCCTCATTTATAAATCCTGAACAGCCGAGGGGGCTCCACCTCCAACACTGAGAAGTGGTATTTGTGTTTTTATGACCTGAACATTTTGGGTAGAAGACAGAACGGACTAAGAAAGAATGGAAGCATCTCTCTTCTACCTATTTTCTTATCCTCTCCACTTCTCTTCACCTCATCCATCCAGTCCTTGAATCCAGTTGAGTCCAGCCATGTAACTTTTTCTGTTCTATTTCCTTCTCCCTGTCCATCCCGTCCACCCCAGCTTTCATACCCAGCCAAGCAGTGCTCTCACTGTAATGGGAACAAATACATTAAATATGTGTTCAGTTCAACGCCCACATCCACTGTGCTCTTTGTTATAATGTTTTTTGGCAAGTACTGGCCAACATATTGCTGAGGAAACCTTTTTTTTTTATAGCCAGACATTTTACTTAAAACCCTGTCTGAAAACGTCTGATCCACTTCCTATTCTTTGCTTCTTTATTCTTCGTACCACAGCTGTCAAAAATCCACCCGGAAACTACTGAAACAATGCAGAGTTGTATCGGCTGAGCTGAACTGAACTGAACTGAACTTGTACCTGTGTCGGGGAGGGAATAATATATTTCTCATATTTGTAAGGTACATTGAAGAGATGACATCAGTGATGTTGAGTATATAAAAACAAGTGTCTGTAAACATGCACATAACAAGCTAAATCAGTTAAAGATGATGTAATCACCTCCAACATAAGTTAGACTTCCTCCCATGAATAACACCCCAACACTGGAAATATCTGTCAGACTTTGCCTGACCACAAGGAACGAGGCAGCGATCGTGCGCTGGCTTTTTTTAAACGGATCAACGAGGATTTCGCTAAATCACTCTGAATAACATCGGCTAAAGAGCCTTCCAAGCAAAACTTAATGCCACTCTTATTCTACAACTCTTTTCCTCCTATCCTCCTTGCTCAATTCCACCTCCTCCCCCAAAATCAAAACTCAGCCATTCATCAGAGCCCACTCGAGCGATAATAGAAGCAGTGGGTGGTGGGAAAGGAGCGAGATGGAGCATGAGAGGGCTCCGAGGAGAGACAGTGATGGAGGGAACAGAGGAGAGGGTGGAGGAACAACTGCGGCGGGACAGCGAGGATGAGTGGAGGGTGTGTGAAGGTGATGGGCACAGATAAAGAGATGGGAGTGGAGAATGAGGATGATGAATGGCCGAGGGGGGAGAAAAGCAAGTGAGAGCCATTCTTCACTCTCATCGGACGTGTCCTTGAGCAAGGCACTTAACCCCTCAACTGCTCCTGTCAACCAGCAGCGGGATGAATGGTTGCTACTGGGCAGCTCCCCGGGGGGAATTTGTGTGTAACTGCGAGACAGTGCCCACTCCCTGCAGAGATGGAGGTTATGAAGACAGTAAAGAGAAGGAGAAATCATGTGAGAGACTGAAGGGTGAAGAAGTGAGGGTGATGTTTTCAGAGTTGATCAGCGTCTTCCCCAGTCGGGTGTTGGCACGTTGTTGGGGATGAAGCCATGTTTGTCGGATGGAGGGACAGAGTTGTAAAGGGTATGGTTTGGAGGAAAGAGGGGAAGGGAGTGGTTGAGAGACGCGAGAAGAGTAGAAGCAGAGCTAAATTAAGACTTTATAATTTAAGATGACTGAAAGGGAACAGGAGACGGGGAAGGGGTGATGAGACAGACAACATGAAAAGGAAATAAACACTGAAGAGAGAAATGAAACAAGTTAAAAGAGGAAGCAAGATTGAAAGATACAAAAACATAATGAAACAGATGTGAATAGATGGGATGCTGGCTAAAAGTAGAAAGTGAACAATAACAGCCAACAAAAGAGAACAAAAAGTGAGCAAGCTGGAAAAAGAAGCCTTGAGGAACTGCACTGTAGGCCCTAATAATGTTAGAATTTCCTGAACATATAATAACGGCTGGAGATGCACAGAAATGTGCACTTGATTGTAATGTAATTCCATTTTTATCGATAAAGTTATTTGGATTTTAAATTGAATTTGAAATGAAGAAAAAAGTTGACCTCAGTTACGCCAAATACATTTAAAAGTAGACACTTTACGATTTCTACTCTATTGCACCCACAGTGACAGATCCAATCACTGTTTTTCTAGCACTAAATGCAATAACAATAATAATGATTACCAGAGTGACAAGGTGCTGTACAACACAAAGATGGATAAATATAGTAAAGACAGGAAATGACTGTAAATTCACTAAAAACAATAGAAGCAACACTTCAAGGAGGCGCAAATATTGAACATACAGTAAAACAATACACACTTTGCAGAGGGAAAATACACTTTAGCTTCATAAACCTTCAACTGACTGTGTTTCTAAGGATAGTAGAATGCTGTTTCAGAGGTTGGTAGCCACACTGGCCAAAGCTTGTCACCTTTGGTGGAGCCTAGATTCAGGGCAGCCAAAAAGGCCTTGGTCATAGACCTCAGTGATCTCACATGAACAGGTGACACAACAGTTCAGATATATAAAGTGGGGGCCGTCCATGTAATGCTTTAAAGGTGATTAAAAGGTGTTGGAAGACTTGACCACTTCCTTTAAATGCAGCTTAAGATTAGTCTGTTGATCAAAGATAAGTCCAAGTTTTTTATTTTAAATATTTGCTGCTCAGCAACCAGTAAATTGCTGTATTTCAGCAGAGATGCTCTCAGGGCCTATGATGACGACTGAGGTTTTGCAAGGATTAAGTTGGAGAAAGTGATTTGCCATCCAGCTGTTGATGCCTATCAGGCTGTCTTGCAATGTTGGGAGTTTATTAAGGTATTACGTTATTGGTAAAAATGTTACTACAGTATCAGTCAGGGCATTTACATTATTGCTCATGTTGTTACATATTGTGTTTTATTACAAGTTTGATCTAGTTAAGTGCAAATTGTATTACATTTTTTGGTGATAATAATAATATTGGGTGCTTCATGGATGGAAAGACTAATGGAGCAACTGTACACATTTGTTACTTCAGCCCTCAGCCCAAACTATTAGATGATTAGGTGCATCAATGGTGACTAGAGAAGTCTCAGGTGATAGCTCTCATATCTGAACTTAAATGAATTAAGTTATTTTCACCTGCTTCTGTAAATCATTTCTCTGCTATTAGACCTCTTTTTCATTATCATCAAACAGTTTATCATCAAATTTGTTGTGGCATTAGTTGACCCAGAATTAACAATCAGAAGCCCTTTTCACACAGCGTCTCCGGATTAACTCCGGAGCGGTGGTTCGCCAATTCTCCGCCGATGGTGATTCACACAGAGCCGAGCAGCCAGACGAGCCGGAGTGTCAGTTCGCACAGAAAGCCGGCGCTGCAGCTCCTAAAGAGGTGTGACGATACACGTCATGATGATGACGTCGGTGTTTCCCAGGTGTCTCCCCTGTCAATCTAAACCCGTGGACAGTTTATAATCATATGGACGCTGTTATAATGTGTAGTGATTGAGATCCCG